>JAHWFP010014176.1:0-18262 GCA_023313725.1 Lithobius niger
CTTACAGTGCTTGATATCACGACTATAACCGGCCGAAGAGATTGGCAAGAATCCTTAACAAGTCGTCTTTTGGGGCGATCACGTTAACCAAGGGGTATAGTAATTCTTACAGTCAGAACGTGACGTCACAGAAGGATCACCGCTTGATAAGGACCGCTGAAGCATAGACAACTTGGTGCTGGTAATCGTAGCTTAAGCTGGCGCACAGTGGGGTTCGAATCATAAAACACGCTAGTGTGTCGCCCGCCAAGATAAATGATAACATCCAGATAATATGTATATATGAGCATGGCGACCACTAGACACGTTGTGTCTTTACAGCAAAGGTAGTTGGCTGTTTTCAGGCATGTGAACATAAATAACTATGCGACAGAAAAGGCTGAAACTTGTTTGATCGGGAGACTTTGGTCGCCTGACAACAAAAAAGTCACTATTAAGGACACAGCTTAACGTTTTCTTGTTGAAAAAACGACGTGAATAACGTTGATATTTGCCTAATTACTAACTACTACTAACTACTATAGTAACGTTTTTTTTGTATCACGAAAATAAATTCTTCCATGCGGTGAATAAAGCTGGTTCTTAGCTCATTTTACAGGTATTGCTCTGGAGATGTGCCCTTTTCATATGGACCTTTCTAATTGGTCATGTGGTGCAGGGGTTAGGGACCTGCAAACATCCAAATTGATTGTTTTACATTGTTTTAAACATTGTTTTTGTGCAACAATGCCAAAGTGAACATTAAATACATTCGTGCGTTTGCAAGGAGATAGTGCAATACTATTAAAAATGTTAATAATGAAAAAAGGTGACTGCTGTCCTCAAAATCTAACGAAACCAAAGAGAAAAAGAAATGGACTAAAAAACTAGAGTGGCATTTCCATTTCATAATTACTAAGAAACAAATGGATTTCATCAATTTGGACCAAAAATTACTGATATCTACCCCAAAACAAAACTTGTTAAGGATTTCCGCCAAGCTTTTCGGTCGTGTGAAGTCGTGATATCAAACGCCAAGCTCTTTCGCCAAGCTAATCCCACCGATTAATACTTCAAACATAAAATGAAATAATTGAAAATTGTGCAGTAAGCAATTTTCACACATTTCATTTAACCTTCGAACTACTAGTCGGCGGGACTAGCTTGGCGAAAGAGCTTGGCGTGTGATATCACGACTTCCCACGGCCGAAAGCTTGGCGGGAATCCTTAACAAGTTTTGTTTTGGGGTAGATAAACCTTACGCTGTCGCAAATTGCCAAAGCAGTTCGTGGTATTTTTACGAACCGCCTATGGCAAAAGTTAGCTAACACAATTTACCTTCACGAAATTCCGACGCTCTCCCTTGCTCTTCCTATTGTTGTTTGCCGGCCATTTTTAAGCTGCATGATCAAAGTTTTCAGTTAACAGTACATGTCGTAATATTTCATTTGTAACTGATTGTTCTTACTAGGTGACATTATCGTCAGCTCCGCCTCTTCATTGCTACTGTGCAGAGAATGTACACGCTCGCCCTTTTTCATTGCTACCGTTCTAAAAATGAACATGCTCTCCCTTTTCCAGTGATGACGTAAAAAGAATAAACGTGCGTGTCTTATCGGCTATAATACCCCGAGTGCTTCTAAAAAATCCACAATTTGTGTATTTTAGCACGAAACTCATTTCCAGATTTAATTTTCCGAGACGAAGGTGGAGGAAAATTTGTGGGAAAGGAGTTGAGTGCAAAAACGCACAAATTATACATTTCAGAGAATCACGAGTGGGATTCGGTTTCAGAATTTTCGTTTTCTTTTCGCAAATCGATTTTCCGAAGTAATTTCGTTTTACGGTTTCGGTTTCGATTTCAGTTTTCGATTTACGAAGTAATTTTTATTGACGGTATTTAGTCTTATGACATTTACGACATTTTCCTGTACTTGGTGTTGCGACACTAGCCGCCATCACATTTCGTTAACCAACCTTAAGTTAAGTTTGCTTCGGCACAGGTGCTTTTATTAAGCCTAAAAACGACATTTCAATGCCGCTGATACACCACGTTGAACGTAACCTGACCGAAAAGCATCTTCGTGTTTCCGTAAATGTTCGACGAATCGGGAAAGTGACTTCGTTGCCTTAATACGGGCATAAGTACTCCGAATGCTGTCGAGATGCAGCTTCGTGTTTCCGTAAACTTCCGATGATTAACGAAGCTGACGTCATTTCCCTAATATGGACATAATGAGAATGAAAGCGAAATCACGCCCTCTAAGTGAGATATACTGTATAGATCTGTGGTTTGTTTGTCGGCGACCATTCAAAATTGAGCAAAGCTTCGATCTGTATAATTACTGAAGCAGAAAGTTCTGAGATGTGGCCTTTTCACCATACTTTTTTTAGTGTAAGTCGGCATGGTGCACGTTTTGCGGAAAGAAAAAAATTGTCGCATTAATGTCTGCAGCTCATCTGCCGATCCTCTCCTTGTTCGGTCTGCCGACCCTCCTATGGTTCAGTCTACCAACCCTCGCCTATAGATTCGGTGCAAGCAAAATAGTATACATTTAGATAGGTGGCAAGACAAAAAATTCAATCAGTTTATCTACAGGAGATCAAATCGCTTGAGACGGCATGGCGAACGCTTTCTTACTAATGGCTCCTAGTCAATAGTTTCTTCCGTTCCTTCCATACTTGACTAGTGGACCACATCTATTCCTATAGGGCAGTGACACAACGTAGTATTATTGTGTATAACTCTATGCTGAAGCCTTAATGGGTTAGCTGCAAGAGGCACTGCGGAGAGAAACAGAAGGGCGTCATACTGAAGCCGATGCTGTTAAGAGTGATTTCTTAGGCCTAAAACGCGCGATTTTTGTTGTTAGAGAAAACAACGTTATTTTAAGCCTAAGAAATCCGCTCTTCCGTTGTTTTTCCCTCCATTTTTATGTAGTGCACCTTGTAGTTATGCCCTCCAAAACCCATACTGGTGCCAATATGGCGGCAATGTCACTGCTCTATACTTATAGTTGTTCCACATTATGCTTTCAGAAAAGTGACTGTATGATGCCACCTTTCCTTGTACTACGAATGCAAAAACTTGTGAATATCACACTTGTAGAGTCTACGCCGTTACTTTACAGTCTACGAGTGCGATATTTACATGTTTTTTGCACTCATTGTGGCCGGAAACGTGGGGTCATACAGTCAGTTTTCTGCAAACTTAATGTGGAACACACTAGACCTCGATACAGAGTAACATCGTAGGAGCAGTTGAGCTTTAAAAATAAAAACTTTTTTTTTTGTTTTGTTCAGCGGGTAGTCCACTACCCAGAGAACCGCCAAATCCCTTCGCCGTAAACCCATTCCTTTCCCTCTCGTCCAGGACTGCTGCGCTGGCTTAGTGAATTCTCTACGAGATTGGATGGCTTGTCTTCGAGTCTGCCTTCCGCCTTCCCCCCTCCCCCTCCGCTCATTTACTATTGGCTAAACAGTGTTAGGAGGAGTAGAGTGGGAGAGGTGAGTCTAGACCTGAGCACAATGGGTTCTGAATGAGGTTCTTGAAGAACCAGACCAATTCCGGAGAGCTCAATCATTCCAGGGCGAGGCTTACTCAACAAGTGACCCGTATGGGAAGAATGTAAGCAGGGAAAGGGAGATGACGCCTCTTTCACACAGCAAATGCGATGCCACATTGTCTTATGGATAAAGTACGACACAGGACAAAGGGTATTAAAATGTAAGATGTAACATGTAAGAAATATGTTGAAAAATAGTGCGTAAGAAGTATGCGATGTAAATGAACAAATGTGAATTACCACTGTCAGATACTTTGTGGGACACAGACTACCCGTACATCACGCAAGTAAATTAGGCGTTGACCCCAACCTTCGACCATTTTTGTCCGATAAATTTACTCCGTTTATAGGCATCTTCAGAAAAACAATGCACTAAAACCACCAGCGAAGAACATTCCCTAGTGTTCAACTTGAATTTTCGGTGAAGATTAACTCCGTTCATCTTCTTCAGAAGTTCGCAAACATCAAAATAAAAAAGCCACTACATTTCAAGAGTCTTCAGAAGCCTTCAGAATTCAAATTTTCACGCTGTGCCACATCGGGCTTTATATTGTTCTGCTTCTGGAGATGCCATTTCTAGCTAATCATGGCGGCCATCCATGGGGGCACAAGATGGCCGCCATTCTTTACAAGAAATGGCATCTCCAGAAGCAGAACGATATAAAGCCCGATGGGACACAGCGCGAAAATTTGAAATTCGAAGGCTTCCGAAGGCTCCTGAAATGTAGTGTCTTATTTATTTTAGTGTTTGCTAACTTCTGAAGAAGATGAACGGAGTTAATCTTCACTGAAAATTCAAGCTGAACATTAGTGTATGTTCTTTGCAGGTGGCTTTAGTGTATTGTTTTTGTGAAGATTGTCAATCGTAATCACTGTAAATTATAATATAAATAATATAGAGACGATGCACGAGGCATCCACCTACCCAAATTCCCAGGCGGCAGATGTTAAGTGGAAGAAGTACCACCATTACGACAGTTGTTTTTTTCCGCATGAGGGAGGAAACCGGAGTACCCAGAGTAATCACCAGTTGCCAGTTTTTGGACATCATTTTATAGAGCTTTATTTCGAATGCATTAAAATATTTGTTCAATTAATATTACGGTATGTAAATATGAGACTTCAGCTTATTAGGGAAACTCATACAACATCGCAATCTTTATGTCTCCTTGCCTCGAAGTACTTTAGCACTACACGGAGTAGAACCTGCTGTCAATTCTGGAACTTTAGACCTGACCACAATTCCTAAGCTGCATTGGTTATTTTTCTGTGCATGTCTGCAGTACGTCACGAAAAAGAAACGTGCACAATCTTTTACAAACAACGAAACAGTGAATTACTGAACTCCGTAAACCTTTCCAAAGAAATGGTAACCGGGGCATCAGAATTGTAAACTTGGCCGCTAAGCTTCCTACTTGTCACTTAGGATTTTGGCATATTTTATTTTTGGATAAACAGAATTCGCAACATTAACCAGCTTTGACTAAGTGCAACAGAACCACAAGCTCCTTACAACAGAAGGCCAACACTTACCTTTAAAGGTTCCCAAACGGGTCCCGCTAACTAACCACTTCATCCCATTGCCCGTAACTGAAATTTGCAACCCAAACATCATCATTAATGGTTAACGAAACTCCACATTTTAGAGATAAAAGGAGCCTCGTTCACTACGAAGACCGCAAAGTTAGCGGTTTCTCCCTTCGTTCCAAAGATTGGAAAGACTGATGAGCTGGTGCCTTCCTTCCTTCGTATGATCATGGGTCGACTATTTATCTTGGTATCCGTTCCTTTGTGGTCTCGACTACACAGGCGCGACGTCTCCGGAGAATAAAGGGGGAGAGGAGAACCCAGTTTAGATAAAAGAGAAGGCAAGACCTTCGATCCGCTATCTCGCCTTCTGCCTGACTCTATAATAAATTAGGTTACACCTTCGAGGCAACACCCAATTTTTCTAGACTGCAGGCATAAGGCTGTAATTCTGATCTTCTGTCAGAAGCTCGAGGGAGTCCTACCCATCTCGTCATTCAGTACCGGCGCAAATTAGGAGCTGGCGCAAAATCCAGTGAGCAGTTAACTAACCTATTTCTTGCACAGGCACTGAAATGATCTTCTAAACTATGATAAAAGTAAGTTTTAGGGCTTAAATGAACACCGATGAAACCTCATTTTGTTGCCTTCTAATCGTGAATGCCAAACTGACTCAGTGTGGAATAGAACCTGCAAGCATTTAAGTCGAAAGTAGGAACCGTATCGCTCAGGCGTATTGACACAACTTAATATCGTAATTAAGTAAGTTTTTGACTTTACTCTTGATGACTTAAACGAGTTGAAACGTTGAGTTTTTTATGTATTGTTTGTGTTCTTACTGACTGACACGGCCACAAACGTAAGGCTAAGCGGGCGTAGATATCTTTAATTTTGCGGCTTGATGTCCAAGAGGCTACGTAGAGACATAGCTAAACCAGCTCCGATAACAGTAAATGAGCCTTTATAAGTCTAAACAAACTATTGCGAGATGGCCCGCTAGGTAGCAAGCTTTTGTGAACTACACAAAAGTGGTTAGTGTATGTTTGCCGTTACTTGCGTTGCGTTTTCGAATGTGGTATTCATTCTTTTGGACTCGCCCCGACTAGCTTCACCTACTCAGTTTCGACGTAACTGTTAGAAAACTTAGGCTTTTCCCCCTTTCATGCTTGTACATAAGTTGGCAAAAGCCAGAGTGTAGAGTTTCAATGAATTCATCAAGTTAAACTCTAGGCCTCGACTCCATCCTTCTTCTACCATGATTTCCAACATACCCAGAAGATCAGATCGGTCGATTTTCCACCACCTCCCACGTAGGTCACTACATGGTTGAGTACCATCTTTCTTTGGCCGTGATGATTAACCAAATGCTGGACATCGGATCACTCTATAGGCCACCCTCCTCCCATGTTGATCATATTGGGTAGAGCTCCATCCATCTTTACCATGACCTTTAACAATACCCAAACCATGGGAACACTTGATGCTCCACCCTCCCCCACATTGTTACAAATGTCAGACATCCATCCTTCTTTAACCGTTACCATTAACCATACCCTATATGCTCAACCCTCCTCCCACATTGGACTGTATGTGGTAGTGATCTTCGTCTGGAGTCCTTCTACCATTACCATTAATCATATCCAGAACATCGGATTACTCTATACTCCACCCTCCTCCCATGTTGGTCACTAAAATGGTCCTCCCACATTTGACTCTATACGGTAGAGTCCTTCTTATACCGTGACATAAACAGTCTCCAGCACATCACGTCACTCTAATGCTGAACCCTTCTAATGTTGGTCACTACACGGTAGCACAATTACCATACCCAAAACATCGGATCACTACACTCCACTACCTTCCCACATTTGTCACTACAGGCTTGATCTTTATCCTTCTGCTACCGTGACCCTTACCATACCCAGAACATTGGATCACTATACTCCACCATCCTCCCACATTGGTCACTACATGGTAGAGCCTGTCCTACATCTATGATGACCATTACCACACTCAGAACATCGGATCACTATGCTCAACCATTCTCATACATTGTTCACTACATGGTAGCACTCCATCCTTTTTTACTGTGACAATTAACCATCACCAAAACATCGGATCACTATACTCCACTACCCTCCCACATTTGTCACTACACGTTAAAGCTCTGTCCTTCTGCTACCGTGACTATTAACCATACCCAGAACATCACATCACTATACTTCACCATCCGCCCACGTTAGTCACTACATAGTAGCCCGTCTTTCTTCTATGATGACCACTACGACACTCAGAACATCGGATCCCTACGCTTAACCTGCAATGTTCACTACGTTGTAGGGCGCCGTCCTTCTGTTACAGTGACCAATATTCCCACCAAAGAGCATCAGATCACTCTATACTCCTCCTCCTAAATGTTAGAGCTCCGTCCTTTTTCTACCATGACCATGAATCATACCCAGAACATCAGATCACTCTGTACTCCATTCTCCTCCAGAAAAGCATACCTTTATTTTTAAACACCGGTCCCTTTATGTTTTTTACAGGCTACTTTAAAGGATGCCCTTTGTCGTCGGATAGCCTGCACTGTTCCTGTAAAGGCATATCTTTAATTTTAAGCACGAGATTGTCATGATCCCACCTTTGTAATCTGAAGACCAGTCTTCACAGGTGTATTGCATGTATATTGTGACAAGGGCTGGTCTTTTAAGGAAGCCACAGTAGGGGTAAATCTCATAGACCTATAGATTTTACGTACAAGACTAGGACTTAAAAATAGGTTTAAGTTGTGGCATGGATGCATGCCTCCTATGGGCCTAGATCCGCTGCAGATCTACCCCTAGGAGGCCTCCTTTTAAAGTCCCACAGGTGCATAGGTCGGCAACACTATTCCAGGAAACCCTCATGAAGCTCACTGTTTGTTGCTGGACCTAATTATTTTTATTTTGTCTTCTTGCTTAGGTGTACGTTCTGGGTTAAGTAGACTTTAAAAAATGCACCAAAATTAATGTGTTACCTTATAGGCTGACCTGCAGAATTTTAAACTCTTTTAGCCAGTTCCCAACCTCCTCATAATTCACCAAGAAGTCAAAATTCTCTCTCTCCCCAACCTCAGCTGTTAAACGGGATGGAAAGCCAATCGGCTCAGAAGGGTTACGTAAGGGTTTGTACCTGTGTTTATTTGGACGCATGTCTGCTTGTGAGGCCACCATTTTTTTCTTATCATCCGACAACAATCAATCCTTTAACAATCGGATGATCTGCTGTTACTTGGCTGGTCTGAGGGAAGTGTAGTCCAGGCGGCCTAAATTGTTTGGTGTGAACGGTGTAAATAAGTTAAGGCTAAGTGGTAGTATTTAGGATTGAGTGCTTAAGGGCTGTATTGACTACCTAGGCGCACTGCTCAGTAAGAATAAACTAAAGTGGCTAGATCACTCCGTCCATCATTGTTAACGATGCCGGATTCCGAAATCTCCTTTGGTTAATGAGGGAAATAAGAATTTGTTCCAAGACCAAATAACCAAGAATTTGAATAGTTTTTGTAACAATGAAACAGGCGTGATTCTCTCATTGAAATTCACACATTGTTAGGCGGGTGACTGGTAGTTGTTTACAACAAGTTGTGTGTTTCCCACAACCTGACCAGGGGATGTGATCTCATCCCTCGATATTTTTTATTGCCAGCAACTGTTAGGAAAAACCATCGTTACCAGTGTTAGAACATGGATGACATGTGAAATCGGTAGATTAGAAAACAAGCCGTTTTTAACCGCAAATGCGCGAAAAGCTTGTGAAAGAGCAAAAGTAAAAAAAGGGAACTTTATAGCAATTTAGCAGTATCCACCTCAGGGATATGATGCCTGCAGTATACGTACTTTAGCACCAGTACCAATGTGGTACCGTTTGACGAACTCACTAAGTTTTGTCGGATTTTAGAGCTGTTTGAGGAAGCAATGGAAAGGATTGGCACTTGTAGGAAGTGGGGGGGGGGGGGGAGTTGAAATGCAGGTTTCTCAGTCATAGACGGCTTACAGCAAAAGCCGTTTAGTACATTACTTGCCTCAAAAATGTGCGAAGCCACAACACAATTTATAGTTCGGAATGAGCAGCGGGACTTAAAGCACAATTGTTGAACAAGCAAAACTTGGTCAACCGCTGTTGGACCACCAATGGTTTCCTCTTGAACGGCATGAAAAACTACGGAAATTCAATAATTGTCCTAGCTGACGGTATGCCAGGACCACCGTCACCCACGGTCGAGTCAGGAATCCACTCACAATCAAGAGTTCACCTTTCACCTCATCCTACGCACATGCGTACAACGTGTGAAACTCGGGTGGTCGCGTAGTGATTTGCATACAATAAAAATAAGAGAAGTTAATGACAGTTTGACGAAATAATGTTTACAATGAAGTGCAAAAGTATTAAATAAAATGTAGGTCACAGATTAGTTAGTGAATAATATATTGGGGTAATACCAAGGGGCATTCCAACCTTCTCGGGCGCATACGAGTCGTAGGCTCTAAAAATGTCGTGGTGACGTCATGTCGCATGACACCAACCTTTACTTTTCATCTGCTTGCGCTGGAAAGAGGTCGAATGGTTGCCTCTATGGCTTGCCTCTTTTGCCCAGCTTATGGTTCTTTTAACTTGTAAAAATTTGATATCGGAAAGAACCTGATATCAGGATTTCCGTGTGCTGAAGCTGTCATGAAGTTTATTTTATTTGTCTGACGAAGCTTTTGTGGATTTAGAGAACCTGAAGACGAAGTGAAAGGAACCTCGAAACGTTGTGTCCTTTTACTTTTAAATATTTGTGCACTGCTTGGGCACCGATTCTCATAAATCATCAATGAAGTTTGAATGGCACTGTTGTAGTGATTCTCATAAATCATGTATGATGTTTGTGCACTGCTTGTGTACTGATTCTTGCAAATCATGTATGTTTGAATGATGTTTGTGCACTGTTTGTGCACTGATTCTCATAAATCATGCATGATGTCTGAATAATATTTTTGCACTGTTGTGCAGTGATTCTCATAAATCATGTATAATGTTTGCACTACTTGTGCACTGATTCTCATAAATCGTGAATGATTTCGAGACATCGTGCCTAAAGGTCATGCCTTCACAAGACAGCAGTGTAATACTAAACTTTCTACGCATGTCAACATGTCAAAGAAACGGAAATTAACTGCAAATTTTAGTATAAACGAAGAAACTCAATAGGAGCCACCATTGTGCACAGCATGTGTGAACAGCATGCGCAGGATGTGAAGAGCATGTCAACATGTGTTTCAGAAAATCCCAAGGCCACCTCAATGCTACCTTCCACAACGTTGTCAAAACTACGAATCGACGAGCTTTGCTTCGCAGTGCCATCAGCCGACAAACTTTAGAAATCTTGTTAACAGTTACAAATTCACCGCTTGGCATCAAGAGATGGAGCCACCTGCCAAACCAACTTTCTTGCACCCTCTCCGTCATAAATTAGTTGACGGTTGGTTCCGGCGATGGGGCTGGTTCTTGGTTGCATTCAGTGAACTCAGCGGTTACTGGTTGCAGCGTACGCTTTAAGTGATAACTGGAAGTGGAGTGCCTTGCCTTTGCGAAATGGTTAAGAGCGAAATGGAGTCCAGACGAGTGATCTTGTGACCTTTTATTGAAATTCCATGCCGAGATACGAAATAAGCAGTCCGCCCTAAGTTAGGACGAAACAGGTGGCACGAGGCTGTATTATTGCCAGAAACTCTCGATAATTGCGTTTCCGTGTAGTCGAGAAACTTGATTCTTACGCTGAGAGTCGAGTGGAGATTTACGGGAGAAACAGTTTGTTTACTGCACCGGATTAAGTTACCGAACGCTACGCGACAATGCACCACTGAGCTAAAATGTTATCTGGATATGCAGAGTGAAAAATTTGCCCAACAGCTGCGAGAAATGAAGGGAAATTAAAGAGGACATTTTAAGGGGTGATGATGTCCTTTCGTTTGAGATTGTCCGCAGTGTACTTTTCGTCCTTTCTTAGGACACATTTAAGCAAAAAGACCTTCTCGCGTACCGAAAGCTACTTGCTAGTCTACGTTATTTATCCATGATGAGATACCAGTTTCCAATAAAGGTTTGCGGCTATGTATAAACAATTACGTGCGTTATAAATAACCAGGATTTTTTAAAAAATGAAGTAAAACAATAATTTTAAACATTACCACGACATTGTCGTCGTTTCTCGCTATTTCCAAAATTTGATCAATTGTCCAGCTTCTAGCGATAAACAATTGACGGTAGAAAACGTAGCATATATCACAACAAAACTTCAAAATCTAAGATGGCGCCCATTTCGGCTTTGTCGAATCGAAAACAAACCATCGAATCCTGGCTTTCAGAAAACAGTCCACTATTTTGTACTGCAGTAGGAATTGCTTTCTCGTTGTCTTAAATCGACACCGTCATGCCGCGTGCATCATACTTCGTGTATCGACCCGTGAGAAGGGGATCTTCGTCCGCGTTGTCCCCATGGCTGCTAGGTATAGACAACTCGAAAGCGACATACTACGTCAAGGACAAGAAACAACCAGCAAATTTTGTATTAACTCGGAGCGCGAAAATATACGTTACAAGGGCGTGTTTATGCAACGACTCGCAATTTAAATTTTGTCGCTCGCTAGTTTTTACTTGGTTAATACGAAATATGCTGGCTGATTCCTCGCCTTTACCGGTGCATGCGGCTTTCGAGTTGTCTGTACTGTAGTAACCATGGCAATGACGCAGACACAAATCCTCTCCTCGTGCCTCCCGACAAAAAGGACAATGCATATGGCATGACAGCGTGGATTTAAGACAACAAGAAAACATTTTTTACTGCAGTACAAGACGGTGGAATGATTTCTGAATGCCAGCATTCGATGGTTTGTTTTCGATTCGATAACCCCGAAATGGACGCCATGTTGGATTTTAAATTCTCGCTGTGGGCAGCTGTTCATTCTACTGTCGTCTGCTCACTGCCAAAAGCTAGTCTTTGTGCGATAATAGCAAATTTTTTGGCAATAGCGAGAAAATGCAACAATGTTGTGGCAATGTTTAAAATGTTGCACTTTGTGCTTTATCCTCGTTGTTGTCGGATTCATTTAGTAGGAACTGGAAACTATTCGTAAATAAACAACGGTTGCCTAGCAAATATCGTTCGGCGAGCGAGAAGGTCTCGTTGCATAAATCCACCCTTAGGGCACGTTTATGCAACTACTCGCTTTTGCATTCTCGCAGCTAGAAGCTAGAAATCACCTCAAATTCCTACATGGCGGCGGTTTTATGTCTGCCACCTCGCAACGAAAACAACAAATAACGTGAGTTCAGAAACGTTTGGAAAATTGTTTCGTCATGAGGAATTTTTTATATTATTGGCACGGATTATAAGACTGCAAGTATTTACGATGTCGGATTTAGCTAATTCATTTAGCGTTGATACCATGGCAATGTCACCTTTGCCATCGCGATTGAGTTCTAGCTGCGAGAATGCAAAGGCAAGTAGCTGCGTAAACGCGCCCTTACTGTATGCGCTATAAAGTTTTGTCCAGCTATCCAGCACTTATAACCATGGTCATCTATCTGTCTTAAAACTAGCTACTGTCTATCTTCTGTCTAGCTATCTGTCTAAAAACTAGCTACTGTCTAAAAACGAGCTATCTGTCTAAAAACAAGCTGTCTAAAAACTAGCTGTCTTAGACTAGCTATTCATGATGTAACTGACTTTGAATATATTTGCTGTTTTAAGGTACCGTAGCAAATTTTAGATGTTTGGTGCGTAATTTTCAGTCGTGGTTGAATTCGTGGGAACTGCGGAAAAATTGAGAAGTGGGAAATTGAAGCAGAAAACGTGGGGCACCGGTGTATTCTTAGTTCTTCCCCAGTTCCCACGAATTCAACCACGACTGAAAATGACGCACCAAACCTTTAAAAACAGCCACACCTACGAGTTTTCTTTTTTATGTTTTACTTCTAAAAACGTCGTGTGTTTTAAAGTACTTCAGTGTTAGCGTGTTCACGAATAGCCTACGATGTTATTTAATCTTGTGGTATTCTTAACATTCTAAATCCGCAGTGCTGCTCTATGCACATTTTTACCACATTTACTCTAATAAAAGCGACACATCCCCGCAAAGTTTCCGACGAAGTAGCAAACAGAGAAGCCATTCTTGATAGGCTATAGACGTTCATGTCTTCGAGAAAAGCCAACGGCGAGACCGGCTAATATCGTTAAAGTCTCGTACTTCGCGAGAGACACTTCTCGCAGACACTGCCGTGTAACGAAGTACACGTTACCGCGGTGATTCACGCCAGTCATCAAATATCTAATTTAGTATAGAAACCATCTTGAAAGAGTGGTGGGCCAAGAGCAGACCCTTGCCGGATACCGGTTTGGCGAAAATAATCGAATTCTGTGTGTATCCCTTCTTTTTACGACTTGCCCGGAGTTTTGAGGCGCCCCTTTAAGGGGGTGTGCGCCTCTTTTAAAAGCCAGTTTACCTGCTAAGCTCAAAAGCACACACCCATTACCGGTGAAGGAGTGGGGCGAACTTTAGCCCCATGATTAAAGTAAGATGGCGGTTAAATGAAGACGTAGCGTTCCGCCCGAGAGCCCAACTGTCGCTTTCCTTGTCTTCCCTCTCTCTGCACTCCCCACGTCCCTTGAATCGATTTTCGCACACCTCCGTTCGCGAGTGGCGAAATTGCGAATGGCTTAGGTGTTTCCCAACTCCCCTATTACTTAGCGGTACTCACAAACATACTCCTTCCGGCAATGAACTCACAGGGACAAATAATAAGGTCATTGCAATAACAGCCTAGGCCTTTTTCAACTTCGCAACGGTATCGGATAGAGACAAACGGCATTCACTGCCTATCGTTTGCGTCCAAAAATTAGTTTAAAAAACACGGCAAATTAAAACATCGTCGCTTCCTAACAGCTCACAGGTTTCTCCACATAACTGAATGACATAATAACATTTAATCGTCACATTTAACCACTACAGGAAGACACGCGACCGTAAAAACAAGAGGATTTCGTTAACGACGCGCATTTGCTTCGTTTAAAATAGTGTCGACACCGTGTTGCATGGATGAATAGGCTTACTCTCGAATCCAGTTCTCCGCTAAGTTTACCTGAACTTTTTCCTGATCGAACTCTGACGTCATGATCAGTTTTCAAAGCATTCTTTTGCGTATCTGAGGGTGAAACAAACATTCAAGTTAGAGCGATGAAAATAGGCCTATCCGAAGCGTAATATGCTTATCTTTCATTTAGGACTCCCATCTCATAATAGCATTGTAACCAAGCAGTGCAGTGTGAAAGGTTTCACCTAGACCGGCGTATGTTATCATGTGACCGACTAATTATTATTACTATTATATTGACCTGCAAAAAGCATTTGACACAGTAAATTGAAATTTATTACTGAAAAAAAATGGAATCGCGTGGAATTGGAGGTAAAATATTAAATATCCTTGTAAATTATCTTCAAGACAAAACCAGTCGTGTTAAAGTAGATGATGGTAAAACTGACACCTTAATGTGCAACGATGGTGTTCCACAGGGATTCATGCTTGGACCACTATTTTTTTCTGATATACTAGTATATAAATGACATTGACTGTAATATTGAAAAAGAATATATACATACGTTTGCAGATGATGTGTTTTTATTATAAATCCGAGTTTACTATAAAAAAAAATGATGGATAATTTACAGACATAATTTGACATAATTTCAAATTGGAGTACCAAAAACACTGTTTATATTTCTGAAGAAAAAACTGTATTGATATGAACATCAAAACTTCACATAAGGCAATACACCATAAGGCTGAGAGTATCCTTAAGACGCTTAAAGGAGAGTTTTTAATTAAGGAAGTAAATTCAACAATATTTAGGTTTAACCTTAGATAAAAACTTTAAATTCAAGAAGGACATTAAGAAAATTAGAAGTATTTGACCGAAAGTATATCAGAGAAGGTACGGAATCGAAATTTATGGATTTGCACCGGATTACTTAATAAAACGACTGCGAAGCATAGAAAACAAGGTTGTTACAATTCTATTTAATTGTAATAAATTCAGTTCAACTAAGGACATATTTCACATTACTGTGCGACTGGGCTACAAATCGCGACTGGTACAATCGCGTGCCGGAAAGGGAATGGCTTTTTCAAGCCAAGGCCGACTGGGCTACAAATCGCGTACCTCACCTCCTGGCTCATTGGCAGGTTAGGCGGACGCCAGAAAGGGGATGGTTTCTTCAAGCTAAGGCCGACTGGATACGAATCGCATGTTTCGCCTTAAGAAATGCACGTAGCTCTTGGGTGGCCAGACCGTTGCATGAAGCTTAACGTCTGCAAGGCTGCGAGGGTAGTTTTGCAGTGAATTTGTGAAACTGTGTCGCGGCGAATATCAGCGTAGTAGCACCAGGGTATGATGGATGACGGTGTGTGGTCCTAAGTTCAATATGTACAATTGTACATGTACTTAAGTTGCTTTATTGTAGGGCGTTTGGCTATGGGCCATGGCTCCAATAAATTCACTATTCCCCGCCCCTTACGAAAAACATGTACTGCACTCTGATCATTTGCTTGATCGTGTTAGATATGGAATGTCCGTCATCAGCATAAGAGTTGCAGCATGAAAGCTCCTCGAGCGTAACGAGACGACGTGGAATGAGCGAGCGACTACGCTAGTTTATATTTAATTCTCTACATAAGAATTTATTTTTATTGATAAATAATCTACTTTAAAAAAAAAAACATTAAAAATTGCATGATCTTGCAAAACCTTGAATTTCCATTTTTTTTTACTTAACACACTGATACTTAATCATGTTTTTTTCGTGATTTGTTTTCATTGATATTTTTTTCTTATATTGCTAATTATACTGTACTTATAATTGTGATAAGCTTTTTTTCTTTTTCTTTTACTGCGCCGTTTAATTCTAATTTGTTTGTATCACGTACACACCTACTACACTGTAATTCATGTGGTACTAATTTGACACAGTAAATGTATAAAAAACAACAAAATATAAAAATTATTATTATTATTATTGATTTAGTTTTCAGAAAGGTATAAATATCATTCCTGTAAAATTGTGTGTTTTTCTTCGTAAGTTCGAATGGTTAGAAATCGTATAAAATGTGAATATTATTAATGATTTTTGTATGTTTTATTACTGTTTTAGTAACAATCGAAAAATTATTCTATTTAGAAATTGCCAATTAAATTTACAGCATATTTTCTCTGAACATTGAGTTCCAAATTCGCAAGAGCAATATTTACTTTGAAAGCACGTGACCAAATTTTCTTCACAAAACTACTTGGAAAGTTGGGTCACGCCCGAAAACACACGGTCTTTTTTTTGACTTCGACGGTTTTTTGTTCGCCAGCTAAATGCATTATGCCCGTCTGCCGACTTGGCTAATTTGCATGGTAAATAATCCAACTCACGCACCAACACTTTCGCATATCTTTCCCGAAACTATTTTAGCTTCTTTCTCAGTTGTAAAACGTAAGAGCTGGAAAACGTACCATCCCTTCCTTCCTTCTTTCCTCTAAAAAAAAATAGGGTTTTTCTTTCTGTTTTTTTCTTTTTTTTTCGACGTCGTACCTCATTTGGTCTCGAGCGACTCCACTAGGCTGCACGCTTAATGAACATCTTGAATTATTTAGTATTGCAAAAAGGACTTGCCGTTTTAAAAATTCATAACTTGCGAGGGAGAAAACCGTATTTCGTCTTGAAGAAAGCCGAGCACAAATGTCGTTCCATCCCGAATATTAAAACCACCTTAATTTGAAAGCTAGAAATAAAGTTTTCTGAGTCGGCAGCTTTTCATTTAATCTCCAAAGCCAGTTACGCTCCCTTAATAAGACAGCCACTTAGCCCCATTATCAGGTGCTTAATTAAATAATAATGTGTCGACGACACAGTAGAAATAAGCCAACTGTTTCTGAAGAAGGAGAGTTGGGTGGAATTAGTTCTTTCTGGCGTGCGCAAAAGAAAGAAAACTGTTAGGTGGGGGTGGAGTGTTTCAAACAAATGAAGCTTTTGTTGTGCCATTGCAGACATCATCAGGTGCAGGTCCCCAACGGCTCCTGCCGGAACCTAAACTGACAGGTACCAACGAAACAATTAGATTTCGTGACAGGTAAATTAAGGGTGTATTCTAATGCTTACATATTTTTTGTTGTCACTTCGTGAAACACTGTGTTCATATGAACATTAAATTTAAAGGTCAGGCCTAAAAGGTATAGAAGAGGTAGCGGCAAAGAGTCCATTCATAGTGGCCTGGCAGGGGAATGAGGGGCGCTTTGGATTCAAATCCCTCCACAATGGTAGAAGTACGGTTAAAAATTTCATTTATTTTTCCGTTTAATCACGTCGTGGTTGGTGGTGATAGCCCATTTTTTTACACTACGTTTCTCTATAGTCTGAGCTAAGAAAGCCCCGAGAGCAGGAAGTAACAAGACCAGGTTCCTCAAGCAATGTGCATCACAATTTTACAGTATTAAAAACTGGAAGTAAATTATAGTGTCCGCGGCCTATCTTGAGTTCTCCGCAGAACGAACACAGATAATCGGTTGTACGTTTTCAGTAGCAGAGTGCCTTGTTGATACCCAAGATGGTTACAAAAACAATGGCGGCCATCGATTAAAGCCACCCCATCCAGGAAGACGTAGCCGCTCACAAAATACTTGCGGGACTCAAGATACACCGCGCACACAATACCTCTTTTTATATTGGTAATTTATTGTTTTATTTTTGGCATTGTGGGGAAAGACAAGGGAAGCATTCTTTATAATGACTTGGTAGACAGAAGGGAAGAGGGGGCAAGAAAATCCGTCCATGGTTACCTAGAGTAAGAGGGAAGGGAAAGGGTAATTTCCCTATAATGGTATGGTAGACAGTAGGAGGAGAGGGCAAAGGAGAAGGCCTTCATAGTGGTCTGGTTCTACCTGAAGGCAGAGAGGGCATAAGAGAATTTCTCCATGATGGCCAGATTGGAGGATAGGATGGAGTCACTGTTCGCTGGTTTCTTTCCACACAGTGGTCTGTTATTTGGAGGATGTAGAATTTATCTGGGCGTGGAAGACAGAAGGATGGGGAGAGAAACAGAGAATCCCTACGTAGTAAGCTTGTAGACGGATG
>JAHWFP010014177.1:1335-11674 GCA_023313725.1 Lithobius niger
TTTAACTCTCCCTTTCTTTTGTTCGAAAAATAAATTAGTCAGATGCGTACTATGGTGGGGGGGGGGAAGGAACAAGGTGCTCCTTGTTGTTACGGAGTCGTTGGGGTGAAGGGAGGGGGGGGGGAAGCACCTGTGGGTGGAAACCGACGGTGTTTTTTCTTACCTTCTCGTTTGTACGATAATCCAAGATTTTAATCACGAGCCCCGTTTCTTCTGCCCTACATGGAAATTTGCTATAATGTTTATTTATTTATTTATTTTTATTTTTTTATTCTTTTCCCGGTATTTTTAATATCTTTATTTTTAACCAGGTTACGAAGAAAAAAAACCCGTCACCGTCATCGTGGGAGATGTCCGTAACGTGGAAACGCTGATCCAAGCATGCGCAGGGGTGGACTGTGTCATCCACACAGCGGCTCTTGTCGACGTTAGCGCCAGTCCGGACCTGGAAGCCATGCGCCAAGTAAACATTAAAGGTAAAAAAAAAACGGGGGGAAAAAATGGTGTAATCAAAATTTAGCACCACTCGAACCAGTTCTTATTACCAGGAGGTAATTATTGAGTGGACACGTCCAGGGTTTAAATTCGAGGCCATTGGTCCCAGAGATGCACACAGATTAACTGTTATCAAACGCCCTTGAAATGTATTTGTTTAGGAGCCTCTATTGTTCCTTTATTTTTCTGAAAACAGGTTTGTTCTTCTATTATATTTCCCTCAAAACAAAACTTTTTAAGGATTCACGCCACGCTTTTCGGCCGTCTGAAGTCGTGATATCAAACGCAAGCTCTTTCGCTAAGTTAATCCCACCTACTCAGACTTCAAACGTTAAATGAAATACCTAAAAATTGCGGAGTAAACAATTTTCAGATTTCTCATTTAACCTTCGAATTATTATTTAGTGAGATTAACTTGACGAAAGAACTTGGCGATTGATATCACGACTTCACACGGCCGGAAAGCTTGGCGGGAATCGTCTCCGGCACGGCAAGTTTTGTTTTTGGGAGACGTACTATTATGTGGTTCCAATTTAGTGAGTGTCAATTATTTTTAAAATGGCGGCTGTATAACAAACAATTTAGACGAGGTAATTAGGTAAGAAATTTTATAGGCAAAAACAATTCCAGGTAAATAATACGTTGAAATACCATAGAACAAAAAGAAAAGCGTCTGGATGACACGTAACCGGGCAGTTTAATTCATTTCAAAACACAGAATTAAAAAGGCTACCGAGTCAGACTTGATTTTAAGATATTAAAAGAGACAAAAATCACTAATGCAGGCAGGGAAAATGAGTTTGCTTTAAAACATTTTAAACTAAGTTACGAAGAATTTACTACAGAACACCACCAGGGCAGGGGGAACTTTGGAAAAGGGCACGCAGAAGTTTTTTTTTTCCTTGGGACCTTTTTTTTTTGCCTCGTCAGTCTTTTTTTCTTTTTACCCTTTTTTAAGCTTGTCTCTCTATTTTATCGTTTTATGCCCTTTTCTGCCCCTTTCCTGACCTTTTTTTGCCCTTTTTTGGCCTGTAGGCCCTTTCTCTGGCTGCAGGACCAGCGTTGTTCGGTTCAGAAAATCAAAATAGAGCACATTTTTTTTTTACAAAAAGGGCATTTTTTCCAGAAAAGGGCAGGGGCAATGCTTCCCCCCCCCCTTCCCCCTCCTGTGCACGCCACGTATTATAACGTATTGATTTGCCTGTAATTGTTTTATTAAATTTGTTTGATCTCATATTGATGTTTACAATTTCTTAATTACCTCGTCTAAATTATCTGTTATGTTACCTGCCATTTTCTCAATCAAATACCACATTTTTTTATTACTTTATCAGCTTGTAATTTATAATATCTTTGTTTATTTTTCGCTAAGACGTTTCGAATTTTTTAATTTCTGTGAATTTGTAGGCCCGTTTTCCTTAATCCACTTTTTTACCGTTTTACTTAGATCTTGTCGCCGTTCTTCGAATCGCTATTTCACGTTGGCTACCGACCGAACCTGGATGCCGTTGTTGTACGTTGTGGTTCGGTACGGTAGCATTTTATTCGCGGCAGTGTGAGATTTGTGGCTTGGTGCTAAATATTGAGTAGTGATTTGTAGACGGTCTAACTAGTGAGAGCCTAACATGATTTCGTATCGTGACCATTGAGTTAATAAATTATATAGGATCGTGACGCATGGTTTTTCGATCAGCGTTCTTACCCAAAAGACGCTGATCGAAAAACCATGCTTGAAGCAAGATCGATTAGAGGTAACGTTGACTGTGGCGCCAGCGAACGGCGTTTGAAGAAATTAACAGCTACCGGCTAGGCAGGGAAGCCATTTTTTCTTTATGGGCGGTGTTATTAGAAGGGCGATGTTCACGTAACTTTAATTTAGAGCAAATAGGCTGATTTAAAGTTATTTATTATAATAATACTTAATAAATACAATTTGGACATTTGAAATCCGATGTTTCAGCATTTTTCTCAATAAAAAGAACGAATTTAAGATTTACCAGTTTTAGTACTTAACACTAGATGCTGCTGTAAAAAAATGTGCTAACTTAACTGCTTAAAAAAAAAAAAACTTATGCATTTTTCAGATGTTTTCTTTTTTCTTTTGTGGAACACATCTTTATTCTTTTTGCGGAAAAATAACTTATGCATATACACATAAAAGTTAAATCAGTCAACACGTTGTGCTTCCAACGGCATCTGGTGACAAGAAATGGTGCTAAAACTGGTAAATCTCAAATTCGTTCTTTTTATTGTGTAAAATACGGTAGGCAACGGATTTTAATTTTTTTGTTTGTATACAATAGAGTTAAAAAAATGGCCTATTATTATAATAAGTGTAACTCAATTAATTTATCTTTTCGTAAAAAGAATGCGTGGCCGTAACCCATGTTGAAATGAGTCTAAAGTAAACCTCAAGCTGCTGGGTTCGAGACTCAATTGGAATAAGAGCTTTGGGTGATGCGTGGTGCGAGGATATATTTTTGGACTATCTCTATCGTCCTTCTTCACAGAGCTGCTGGCACTCTCTACCATTAGCAAACAATTATTTAAATGGTTCTCAGAAGACGCACTAAACAAAATTGACGCTGGTGTGCAATGTTTTTTGTTTTTTTTACAAATTTTTATTTGTGATTTTCCAGATGCCGGTGATGACTTTATTTTAGGGTTTGTACACGGCCTTGAATTCCCTGAAAAGTCTTAAGTTTGAAAACTGGAAATTCAAGGCTTGAAAAACCTCGTTAATTGGAATTTTTGTTGTCGGAGACTTGAAATACCCACAAATCTTGTGAATGTACTTTGTTTGGAATGAAATTAATGCCATAACATAATATTAATTTAGGCATAAAATTAAATGAATGAATAGGAATAGTTTGTCAGCTGAAGCTTCTGTGCATGATGCACCTAGGGTTGCACTGGTGATGGAAAGACGCAGTGCTGTGCAAGCAACATTTTCCAGAAGGGGCATCTGAGGCAAGTTCTGCTTCAGTGGCTGTTAGTTGCGCTATTTCTCCTCAAAGGGTTTCCTAAGGGTTTAACGAGCGTTAACCACTCCTGGTTATCTGCCCGAAGCCCTTCCTTCTTGGAAACAATAAATGGTGTTTTTATTGTTTACGACAGTTTAGCGTACTAAAGCAAACTAAGAACGCGTTGGTGCCAACAATCATATGTAGCAAATACCTGGAATTTAATAGGCAATTTTGATAGTCCGCTGTACACGAGCCTTGAAATTGTTTGTCAGTTGGCCTTGAAAATGGTTTCGTCGGCTATGTACGAACCCTTTTTTTTTACAAACCCCCAAAAAAATCCGGTAGCTACATTTAGTTGTTGTGTACAATACTTATGTTTTGACTAGCATCGTACCCGGCTTCCCCCGGGCATTTGTTTGACCCGTGGTTGTTTACCAGTATTTGCTCGGTGCTGCGTGATCGTTCACTGCAACAGTAAATTTTTCTTTGTGTAGCACTCCCCCTTTCCGTCAAATAGTGGGTGTAACATAAGCACTGCCCCACGAACGGGCATTCCCCGTTCAGGCCCCTCCCCACTCCGAGTAGCGTGCGAAAAATAACTTTCCTTCGTACATGACGTCATTTAAGACATGCCTTTGCGATGACCGCGCAGAGCAAATTGTTAGTCGAGGCAACAATCACCCAATTTCAACTTCTTTTCAGGGCAACAACGTCCCAGTTTGAACTTCAAGCCAAAGAATTGACACACTCGCACGTTTTCATTGTTCCCTTTCCGGGAGTCGTCGTTGCGGTTGCTGCATTTCTGCTATGAGACTTTGGTTTATAATGTAAGACGCCAACTTCAGAGTGCAGAGGTAGCACATTGGCTACAAAGATGCCTTTAAATCCAAATTTTTAGTTGTGGCACGCTTCTGAACGGCCCATTGCATTCGTTGCGAGGCGTTCATGTGAATGGAGCTTGGGCTGAAATTGTCGTCGGCTCCAGGAAGTATTTGGGGATAGCGCTGACGTTTGATCGAATATTTTTTACTATAGCTTAAGAAATCGTTTCATACGCTAAGAAAAAACTCAAGAGTGCGCTCTTAAGA
This sequence comes from Lithobius niger, assembly GCA_023313725.1. Classification (NCBI taxonomy): domain Eukaryota; kingdom Metazoa; phylum Arthropoda; class Chilopoda; order Lithobiomorpha; family Lithobiidae; genus Lithobius; species Lithobius niger. The sequence continues at coordinate 5,885 of JAHWFP010014177.1, forward strand.
ACCAATTAGTTAAATTTTAGCCACCTTAAAAAATGCACGGTAAGCCAGGCTTACGACAAGAGTTGACAGCCCTAGTGTTAAGTAAGAGGAACCGGGGGGAGGGAAAAAGAGGCGACAAAATTGTAGTATGGATGAACTAATTAAACGAAACTTAACTAGGGGGTGTTGTGTACTCAATGATATCGAGTATATCAATATGTGTTAATTTCTGAGTAACAGATATTTAATTGTAGAAATTAAATGGTAAGTAACGTGTTTACATTTCTTTATTACAATAAGAGGTCATTTTTTTATCGCTTAAATACAACAAGAACATTAAAAAAACCCATTACATACAGTATTTTATACGATAAAAGTTTTGAGGTTTATCAATTTTAGTTCCATTTCTTGCTACTAGATACTGCTGTTAACAAAGTTGTTTAGTGATTTAACTTGTATGCATGTATTTTCACCTTTTACCCCAAATAAGAGCACACCTTAGATTTAAAAAAAAAAAGCAAAAATATCATATTTGAAAAATACAAGAATTACTGCATTAACTGCTGGTAGGTTAACACACTTTGCTAACAACACCATCTAGTGTCAAAATATGGTACTAAAATTGATAAATCTCAAATTCTTTATTTTTATTGTGTAAAACGCTGTATGTATATAAAGGATTTTAATTGTTGTTTTTGTAATTATAAGTGTTTCTCCCCTGCCATCTTCGGACGAAACAGGCCCTGTGGTGCCTTGTGCTCATGTCGTTTGTGGCATGTCAAAGATCCTGGATTTTTCGCTTGGGTTTCTCCAGATAAATTGTCCATGATCTCATCGTTGTGGGGCAGATAACCTAGTTTGGGTTCGTGCTCCCTAATCACAAACAACAACGAGAGTTAAAAAGGACGTATTATTGTAAAATTAACTAAGAATCACTTAAAATCAAGGTGCTGTCACCCACAGAGAACTCTACACAGCCTGTTTCGCCCTGGAGATCTCTGTGGGTTAGAGCAACTTGATTTTAAGTGATCAACTACCATTATTAGGCCTAAATGTGAATGTCTAAAATTCATTAGAAAGGAGTCCCATACAAGTAGTAGTTTCTGCTTTATAGCTTGCTGAAGCCTGTCTGGTTTTGAGCTTGGTAAGTGACTAAGGAGTTTTCACGGCTTTTTTTTTTCTTTGTAAATTTAAAGTGTTTACTGAATTTCGGAATTAAATATCCTCGACTGGACGTTAAATTTCCGTTACATAAATGTAATATTGTCCAACCTTCTTTTTCAGGAACGGAAAATGTGATCAAAGCTTGCTTGGCGGCTAGCGTGCCAAATTTAGTGTTTACCAGCACGGTGGATGTCGTGGTCGGCAATCAGGACTTGATCTACGTTAGGGAGCAGCAGGCACCTATTCCACAACGCTTCCTTATGGGTGCCTACGCTGAAACCAAATACAAAGCAGAAGAACTTGTACTTAAAGCCGATGAAACACTTTTAGATACAGGTGAGATAATACACTTTCCACATCCTCTCCCCATCTAGTCTTGTCCCTACCTATGCCACCACCCTCCTAAGATTTTCTTTCCCCACATCCTCTCTCCACCCCAACAAACACCTATCTGCTTCCTCCCCTTCCTTCCCCCCACTCATCGCTCTCCTTCAGATCCTGCAGCACCCAGCAATCAATCAGAACATGTCCAAAGTTTCCTCCCCCACAGTTCACCCTCCACTCCAGCTCCTTTATCCCTGTGCACCCTCTCTAGCTCTAAACAAAGGCGCACTTTCCCCATCCGCCGTAGTATTTCTTCCTCCCCACCCCCTCCTTCTCCTCTGTATAACACAGCGTCGTTGATTTTCCACTCCATCTCCTTCCTCCACAGCTCCATCTTAACCACCTCAATCCCGTTTTTCCACCCCCTTACCCTTTCAATTCCACCGTCCTCATAGTACGATCCACCCACTTAGTTCTACACTCCTCGTAAACCTTCCTCACTGTACAATCGTTAGGTAGGTCCCTCATCCTCCTATCGAATCCCAACTTCATCATCACTTCCCTTGCCTCAAAACTCAACCACCCCATTGCCCCCCCCCCCACTACTTTCTTTGCAATAAACCTGTTAGCCCCTAACACCCAACAACCCATCTTTTGCAACTTCTCAAATTGATTCCTGATCTTACGCCCCAGCTCCAAAAATCCTGAGGCAAACTTGACTCTCGCAACCTCGTTCCCCCTCTTCCACAGGATACAAGCCAGCTCATACCTATTGCACCTTCACATCGCCATTTTTTTCATAATCCCTTTAACCATCCTTTCTTTCAACATCACCATCCTGTCATCGCCCCAGATAGTCCTCCACCACCCCAAACTTCACTACTAAGTACTTGTATGTAGTTCCCTTTTCACATTCACCCTTGCCTTCCACATCCAGCCCTTAGTACCTCCATCCCACTGATCCTTGCCATTTCCAAGTATGATGAACCTTGTCTTATCTCCACTAAATCCCACATCCAGGTCTTAGTACCTTCATCACACTGATTTTCCCATTCCCAAACATTATAAACCCTGTCTTACCAGCACCAAATCCCACATCCAGCCTTACTACCTCTATCCCACTGATCCTCCCCATTTTCAAACACCATATGATTTCCCATCTATCATGGCCTTCGTTGCACTCTCTAATTCTCGTACGATATAGTCTACAATGCTACTATTGAAAATCTGCGTACTCTCCCACAAGCAAAAAACAACTATTCTCTTCTCCTTCTGCCCACACTCCCTTCAGGTGTTCCTGACCCTTTCACTCGAATCAAGGGGCAGTTCTCCCTCCCTCTCAAGCCCCATTCCTATCAGCAGCATACTTCCAGAATCTCCTTCTCACCTTCAGCCACCCTTCTTGCAAGTCTCTGATCATACTCCCTAACCATTTCTCCAGTCAATCTCTTCATGTCCAGGTATTCCTTACACCTCCCCCATCCCCACCATCCTCCTCCAAGCCCTACAGGTCTTCCTCCTGTCCTGCAAAGTTTGATTTACTTCCCAGTCCAACCACTCATTTCCCTTCTCCTATCCCCTCCTTCTTCCCAAACACTATTCAGGTCAGGAGAACCACATCCTCCCAGCTTAAATATCCATCGTCCAATCCCTCAGCTCTTTCTTCAACTGTTTCCCAAAACTCTCGGCCGCCTAGGATCCCAGAGATTTCCACTCCTTGTTCCCTCAACCCCCGCGTTCACTCACTTCTCCTTCAGAGTCCCCGCATGCTTTTCTGCCCCTCCCTCCCTTTTGCCCTTCATTCCGTCCAAATCAGGCAGTGATATTACCGTTTGTTTTCTTTTCATTTCAGCAGGTGGCGTTTTGAGAACTCTTGTACTTCGACCAGTCGTCATGTACGGCGAGGGAGACCCATACTTCATTACGCAGACGCTTAATGCCACGGCGCAGCGGCGTGGGACACTACAGAGGATCGGAGATGGTCGGTGTTTCATGCAGGCTGCTTATGTCGGAAACGCGGCATGGGCCCACGTTGTTGCCAAAAAAGAACTCCGCAGACATGCTGAACCTGTAGCTGGCCGGGCCTACTTCATTACAGACGACACGACGCCTTGTAACCCGTTTGATTTCTTTGAACCCTTCGTTGTGGCCCGTGGGTTCTCGTTATCTACGAGGCGAATTCCTTATTGGCTGATTTGGATTATCTTGACCAGCGTTTCTCTTCTTCACCGTGCCATTAGTCCCTTTTACAAGCTACCAATCAAAGTTCCCCCCGTCAATCACGTGACTTACATGTGCAAGACCTTCGTCGTCAATCGCATGCGAGCGACGTACAGACTTCGATACAGTCCCTTCTATTCGACGGAAGAATCTATGAATAGGTCTATGACATTCTACAAGTCTTTAAAACTGTGATATATGTACAGAAGGTATAATACTATAGAATATAACAGAAGATGTAATATATGTATATTACCTCAATAATGTTTAACAGAGCTTCCTACGTAAAGTACACTTTAATACTTCATATACGTAATCCCATGTTTTGCCCATCAACTAAAACGTAATCCTCAATAACAGCTGGATTTTTTGTTTCAAAATGTTTTGCGTGCAGAGCTTTCTGGAAATAGACAACAAGCCGAGAGAAAGAAATTACATCGGCCACAACAGGGAACGTAGGACATCATCCTTTCAACTGTGCTACTAGGGCGGATCTCCTTGGATTCGTAATCCAACCAAGCGTTAAAGCTTACCATGCGTTTCTTTTCCTCGCACTGCTACAGCAGTTTGTTAAATGGCTTGTTCTTTTGCTTTCAGTTTGACTGCAACGTGTAGCGCTGCATGTATTGAACGCGTCTCTTCGTTCTGTGAAGTATTCAAGCAGGTTCACATCTTGTTATTATTGACAATGGAAGCCATCTCTCTTGTTTCCACATCTGAGCTATCACCTCTTGTTGTTGCTTGGATTCATCTATTCAACAGTGAAGGGGTGTGAATTATTTTAATCAATTCTGAACAAGAAGTCTTTTCATTTCATTTGTGTAGTAGAACATCATGGCGACAGAATTACATTGTTGGGCAGAGAAAGACTGACAAGCTCCTAAATAACACGCTGCAGAAAATATCACTTATTTACTTGATTTAAAATAAAAAACGAACTCGTTTGATGTTTATGGTAAGGTTTAACTGAACTGAACTCAAAACAGGAAAAGAATGCAAATAAGCTTTCGGTTTTCAGGTTTCAGACTCCACAATGTTGGTGTAGTGTTTAGTCCACTTGAAACTTTACTGCTGTATTCGACCGTCAGATTAGTCAATAAAATTAAAGCCATTGCAGCACCCAAAAACAAACACTGCTTTAAAAAAAAAACGAAAGAAAGTTATTTAATGTATTATTACGTCAGTTTTCATAATAGTGTAGATCATATTCCAGTCAAATTTTAAAAATTTTTATGCGTAAACAAAGTAACTTGTGTGGCTTTGTCGTTTGGTAGTTTGACTCCAATTTAATCTACACTATATTGAAAAATGAGGTAGTAATAACCGACAAAACTTTTTATATTTTTTTCGTGGTGTTGAAATTGCCGAGTAATGTATTTTTGATGTTAATAATATGTAAAGTCAGTTGTATTGATGACAAATCATCCAGTATTTTTGTTTTCATGCTCTGGAATTCACCTTAAGTTCCTGGCAAGCGTCAAATTTATAGCCTCACTCACAGCTTGACTTTTCTGTAAAATACCCTACTGCAGTTTGGTTGTGTGAGGCGCTACATACGCGGAAGCCAATGCTGGCTTAGTGCAAAACACAAGATTTCGTGCTAAAATATCAGTTAAGAATAAGAGTTGATTAAATAGAGGAAATAACAAACCAAGCAGGTTCGATTTATGATAAATAAAAACTGTATCTTTACAGTAAATTGTTAGTGAACTAGTGTTAATTACTACTTCAAATTAATAAATATATTTCGCATGCACATGCCAAATTACCTGACGTTATGTTTACAAATGTTTATGAGTGGAATTATGTATAGTGATTTCGTGTTGTTTGTTATGAAATAATAAAATGAGGCACGTTGATGTTACTTACTTCTGACCTTTTTCTGTTTTCCTTCGCTGGGATTATATGTATAATTAACAAATGATAGACCATCAAGGTTGCTTAGCAAGTATAATGCAGCCATGATGGTGAGCATGCGATGGTGAGCAATTGATGGTGAGGATGCGTTTTTAAACATTTCTTTTGTGATTTTTCTATTTTCCTCACCGATACACCGAGCAAGTACGTTCTAAAACATGCTGCGTGACGTTATCTGACACATGC
>JAHWFP010014179.1:7139-21339 GCA_023313725.1 Lithobius niger
CCTTCCTGTTGGATTCTATAGGACCTTTAGGTTAGCTACCTTCCTGTGGGTTTCTATAGGACCATTAGGTTAGCTACCTTCCTTTGGTATTCTATAGGACCATGAGGTTAGCTACCTTCCTGTGAGATTCTATAGGGTCGTTCAGTTAGCTACCTTCCTGTGTGATTCTATAGGGTCTTTAGGTAGCTACTACCTTCCTGTGGGATTCTATAGGGTCATGAGGTTAGCTATCTTCCTGTGGGATTCTATAGGATCGTTAGGTTAGCTACCTTCCTGTGGGATTCTATAGGGTCATTAGGTTAGCTACCTTCCTGTGGGATTCTATAGGGTTGTCAGGTTAGCTGCCTTCTTGTGGGATTTTGTAGGGTCGTGAGGTTAACTACCTGCTGTGGGATTCCATAGGGTCGTGAGGTTAGCTACCTTCCTGTGGAATTCTATACGGTCGTGAAGTTAGCTACCATCAGTGTGGCAAATCTCAACCATGCTGCATGATAAGACAACTGGAAAGGGGACACTGGTAAAGTCCGTTGCTCGACTGGTGGTCCAGATAGTATGAGAAACTAATTGCCTTCATCAGCTGTGGTGTATTCTGGCCTATTCTGTAGGCAGTAACATGACTTCTTTAAATGGTGTAAAGCTGAAACAAATTCAACAAATTCAAAAATAAAGATAAACTTGTGCTACTGCTTCTTTCCGTAGATGACATTTCAGTTGTCGTAGCATGCTCCCATTTGTCGGCAATATTGGTTTTTCGCTAAGCATTTACTATTTTCTAAAGATCACATGTAATCTCTCGTAACGTAATGAATATATAATTCGTCCTGTGAAGGCTGCAACGTTAACATATCACTCCAATTATGGCTTAATCACAATTCCATTTGTAAAGCCTTTGATACCTACTGCTTTGTACCTTTGTTGAATTGATGATGAGCTGAATGATGAATATCCATAATCACGTGTAATAATTTAGAACAATTTTAAAGCTTTGATGCCATTTCAGGCGTGTGTTAGGACAAGCTATTCGTTATCGTGTATAAGGTGTGGTTTAGCTGCATGAGATCAGTCAGCCCGACATGTTGGAATTCAAAGTGGATGCGCTGGTGATATAAATTGGAATCCCTTCTCGACCAAAGTAGACTATGCGTGGGACAAACGAGGTTGACGCGGCTAGTTGCTATGCCAACCGTACAAATTCAAGTTCGTTAATGATAAAATCTCCAAGCTGATGGAACCGAGTTGCTCTCGCGCTTATTGATTGGACTGTTTCGTACATACGTTCATTGATGGGTGGTTGGGGTTTAGTTTGACGTTAAGCCTGTGGCCAAATTGTTGGCTTGGAGTTTCTTGAGTTAAGATAATTCGAGGCATTTGCGTCAAAATGTCATAACAAAAGGAGGAATAAAGGGTTCTGCTGATTTTTAATATTGGGGAGGTTTAGGGGAGTTGACTAGAAGAACTGCCCATCTAAACATGCTAGGAAGGAAATTACTAGTTCAGCCGGTCGTGCCTAGAGGGCACCGGAGCCCACATACCGAGCCTAGTTTAGGCTTCCTTGGTGCCTAAAGATTGTTTAGTAAATATTCGTTAATGCCAACTGTAGGCATACTCACTCAAATATAGGTTTAACCCCCGTTCTTGCTTGATGTCCACAGAAAAAGGACGTCTAGAAGACAGGAGTGGGGGGAGTTAGCTATCACATGCTTTATGAGGGGTCTCGAACAAGGCAGGCAGCCACACCCCAGTGGTTAGTATCCCCTTCTCCAAACCGAGTGAATGCTGGTTTGAAGCCCGCAACTGACTTAAGTACATGACTTTAAAAAATGACCTGGAACTTAATGAATGCGTGCATGAAAGGTTAATCGTGGAATATAAGCCTATATAATTACATTTGGTGTCATGTAGAAGAGCTCTAACATACTGTTGCCGTATTCGCAGTGTGCGCTGCCGGCCAAATGTCAGATGCCACGTGCGTTACTGCTGATGAAGTTGCTTCCACGGTGCCCTGCTGCTGCCGAGAATTCTGCCATTGTCTTCAACAAATGCTGTGCAAGTATCGTTATAAAATTTGAAATGAAATAATTACAATCCAACAATAATGAAGTAGTTATTAGTTATATTTGTTGATCAGAACTCTTTAGCATTGATATGCACCGGTTACAAATAGTAAATATTATTCAATAAATGACGAGAAAAATTCATGTTTATATCTGCATGCTTTACGGGAATGCCGCTGATGCTGCCACCGCTGATGCCCCACCACTGCCCTCTGAATATCAGCACACCGATTTACGCCATCGCCATAGCAAAAAATAATTGGTATTCGCTACTGCCGAAGAATATTTGGTGTCGCACACCTATACTCGCAGTGTGTGGGGAAAAACAGAAGTCCAGGTATTGACTCGAACCCCTATCCAACCTTTGCTAATAGCTTATAATGACAAAACCAAAACTGAAAAGTATTTTAGTTAAATGATCGAATTTCAAAAAAGAAAACCTGATTAACAGTTAAATACTTTGTCCGTTCCTGTCAGTTTGAAACTGCGAAAGAATGTTGTTTTAAAAGTTATTGCAAATTGCCAAAGTTTTCAGTAAAAATGCCAACACATTAATTACATCTCCTCTATTTCATTTGCTTTCGAATTTCTCTTTACTAGTCTGTAAAAATTTTTAATGTCAGGTTGGAGATAATGGGTGCTTACACTCCAAACTAGGTGGGCGTTCAGGGATTGGTATCTTTGAGCGGGTTCATAGCAGTCATTCACAATAGAATCGTTCAGAAAAAATTGCGGACATGGAAGGTGATAGACTAATGTGTAACTGGTAAGGGGGCCATGCTGAAAAGTTGAGTGTTTGTGAATGAACAGAATCTTTAATGATATAGATTGTTTAAAGACGAAGGGGTTTCTACGTCATCTACAGTGTTTAGTATTGTGTGCCTAAACATGTACAATTAATGAAGAGTAAAACCCATTAGCATTACAAGTATCGCACTGCTGCATTTTAATTAGGTGACATTACGCGCATCGATACTCACCGAATAGGCCTGGCTCTTGTAGTTGTAGCTATGCTGTCAGTAGACGAATACAGTTTATTGGGTTAGAGTTGATCCATTTATTCTGGTAACGTTTGGCAACTGGCTACCCGTTATCCCATGGGGGTGTTCCGTTTTCACTTAGGGTTTATGTTGGTTCTCTTGGGTTCTTCTGCCCTGGCATGTCCAAGGAGGCGTGACTGGTATTATTTATGAGGAATGACGGAAGGTTTGTTTGTCAATTTATTTGGTGTGCTGTCGTCGTAGATATTGGTTGACTTGCTGGGGTGGTAGGTCGTGGTTCCAAAACGACAGCCCTTAAACTTGTGTTTTAGACAACTTTTTGTTTTGGGTTTCAATGCAAGGCTGTAAAACCTTCGGTTACTACATTGGCAGCATTCATTGTATCCTGAGATGAACTGACCCGAATCATGTGCGTAATTACAGCCAAGTCACCAATTCTACACAAATTAAAAACCAATCCTTTATGGTCTCAATTACACCAAATTCATCTAAATTCCAGGAAAGTTCCCAAATTCAGCCGGAATTTGCTGGACTTGGTGGAATTTGGTGGAATTATGCTGAATTGGAACTAGAATCAACCAGCAGTCAAGGAATTAGATTTGGAATTGATTGTTCAGAATGAAAAATTATGGCAACCTGTTAAAATGGACAACAACAGGACAAAGCATTGAATTAGTAAAGTGGCATTGGTTGCAATTGAATTTAACTAAGAATTGGGATTGATCTGAATGGTATTAGTTCTTAATGACTAGAAACAAAAATGGTTCGTCGTCATTTCAACACTTGTAGCAATGTTAGATTCCTAAAAAGGAACAGTTTAGATGAGATGAGCAAGTACAAAATGCTTAGTTTTGCGTGCCTGTTACGTGTTTGTGAGAATTGGGTCTTTCTAACACACTTTAGTAGTATTGTTTTGTATCCTTTTCACGACTAAAGTGGAGGCCTTGTTAGCTGTTTTGGTAATTTGGTACACGTGGTGCAACTTAGTCTAATTGGTGTAAATCCATCCATAGCAGGAATTCATAGTTGCGACATCCACTTTAAAACTAGTTCGTTTTATGTCTGCTGAATAAATGCTGTTGGATTTTGTGGAACTTGCTGTGGAGTTATGTTAAGGCATACGCGTCTAATTGCTGGCTCGGACCAGTGGTGCCCACAGGGGGCATTTTTTTTTTTTTTGGGGGGGGGGGGGGGGGGACAATATCAATATATTTATTATGTAACAACAACACACCACCAATCGCCACAACACAATATGACCCATCAACTACAGTCAACACAACACATAAATCCGGAAAAGAAATAAATGTTTGTTTATAATTTTATGCACGGATAAATATTGATTGAAAACGAAACAAAGCAGGAGATGCTGTTGCTGCACCCGGCTATTAAGGACCGGTCATTATTTATCGCCCAGGGGAGGAAATGAAATTGGGGGGGTCATGAAGTTTTGCCCCTCGAGGGGGGTGGGGGTCATACATTTTTCAGGTCATGTCAAGGGAGGAAGGGATCAAAAATACACTGACCAACTGGAAGAAAAAGTTATCTTTGGACTTCAAAAATGGCACTTCAGCAGTCAAAATTTCTAAAACGACTCAGCTTCTGGGAAGGCTTCCCCCAGACCCCCCATGATGTCAGTGTTACACTTTTCTGAGGCTGTTAGTACTATTTCTGCAGGTATAGTTTTTGCAAATAACTTTGTAGAACAGCGTTGCCACCTGGTTTCTTAGCTTCTTCGGTCTTTCAGGTCCTAACTAGTTACGGTTGTGGGCATACAAGTAAACAGTGTGTTCATCATACTTACTGCATGAATCTTGACAAAAGATGGGTGTAAGGAACATTTTATACAACCTTTTTAAACCAACTTGTCTTTTCGTTAAAACGAGACACGTTTCCTTACATCAAATGGTAACTGCTGGTGTGGAGAGCTACTTACTTATTTTGGCTACAGCACTAATCTGGGATACAGGAATCATCTGCAGACAGTCTGAATGATACGAAAAGCACACATTATTTTTATACCTTGAGTGGGGGTGGTCAAGATTTTTTTCAGGTTTCTCGAATGGAGGGTCATCGAAAATTTGGCGGTCACATCTTCATTTCATCCCCCCCCTCCTCCCGTATAAATAATGACCGGTTTTTTATGACGGGATAGAAATAGCTGAGGCGTCATTTGATATTAGGGGGTTAACTCCTCACTGGACCAGGGGGGGATAGGCACCACTGGCTCGGACAATGAAAAACCAGAGTACTGGTTTTAATTTTTCAGCCCGGAAGTTGGGCTACATAATGCCCTAGCTTGATCGAAAAAGACGACCCGACGTGTCGTGACTCTCGCCGTGATTTCCCAATGGTGACTCGAATTGGAGGCTAATGCAGGTTGCGGTGCACAACACGAGGTGCGGTAGGTGCTAACTTAACATCTGTAAACTCGACGAACTGGGTCTGTAGTATAAGTCAATTTTGGTGGCTTGACCAGTTGGCTTGGTCGTTTGAGGTGTAGTTTACTATTTGGAAGGAAGACTTCCCTGTGGTGGGAGAGTGTTTCTGAATATATGGATTTGATTCTTCCCCCGGTTGTTTTCTTTAGCATCAAAAATGTTTCGACAAAACACTCATAAGATTGGTTACAGGAAGGGGGATTTGCTTTGCGTCCTTTTTTTTACGCTTCGTGAACCTTAGAACACCTCCACCAATTTTATTGGTGTACGAACTTAAAATGTTCAAATAAGGAATAGATCAGATTTGGAAAGTTTAAAAAGAATAGGATAATGAATTCAAAAGTTATCTTAGATACAGACGGTTGACAATCAGTGCAGCATCTCGTGTTCTCTCGTTGCTTCGCACGTGCGTCACTTGTGACACAAGTTAATATGAGCTGTAATCGAAAGTAAAATTGATAACTCTGTAGACTAAAAGAACAAATAGACGAGTGTATTCCAAAATTGTGTTCTGTTGCGACATAAAACTCGGCATTAAAACTTCTCATAATACCATGTCCTAGCGATTAATCACTCGCAATATCATGTAATTTGCCATTTCCTGTGTGGGACTACTTTGCCGGCTAATCATTCCGGAAGGAATTTAATAAATTATTGATTCAGCTTCTGCCTGCTGGTCTGCTGCGGATCGATAAGCTATTTGCTAGAGGAGGTGAGTGCGGGCTTAACTTTCATCAAAGGCCGTGGAATTTTTCTAAATTCTACAATGAAAATCAAGCGAGCGCTGAAAACAAGGAAACCCAAACGAATGTTACGCTTATTGCCTAGTTTCTCATTTCCAGCGAAATGGCAGCCGAAGGGGGGAAAAAACAAGACCGAATCCCACTAATACCGAGCATAAAAGCCTTCTAAAAGCCGTCCGATTGGCCCATAGGATAAATACCTACACAAAAATTCACTGAATATCTCTTGCAACCTCTTTTTTTTTGTAATTTGTGCTCGCGTGCTTTAAAAGGTCTTCGTAGAAATAGGCTTCTTTAAATAGTCTGCTATTTGCCTCTTTTTGTTATTTTTTCTGGTGGGCAGGGAGGAATTGCTCAATTATTAGGAGTAAGGAAATGGCTTTCTGAGTCCCATGCTCATGGAAAAAGTTGACAGACTATACTTGATGGCACCACAAGAGTTGCATTTGCGTGTGGTTTTGTTTTCACTATGAGCGTATAAGGAACTAAAAGGAACTACAAATCCACACTAAGCTACATACTCGAAGTAATTTTTCCTCCGGTATGGAGTAATCAGAAATTCACAAGAAGAAACCCTGATGTCGCAACTCAATAGTAGTTTATAGAAAGTTCTTGCTCAAAACTCTTGTGGTGTTGTTACCACTAAAATCTAAAAGCAAGCGTCTGAAAAGGAAAAACATGAAATAATTGGCTACTGCCGTTGCCATTAACAAAAAGGTGAAAATACGTGATGAGTGTTAAGGGTTCTGCTAAGAATGAGTTCTGCTAAGAATGCTACGTAGAAAATTGGTCATAGACTTCGATATAGCATGTGGCTCTTTTGTTGAAGTACAGCAACCAATTTTATAGTTGCGTAAATAACTATTTCCTTTTTTTTTGGGGGGGGGGGGAAGGTGGCACATATAAGCCCTCCCCCCTTCCACTTATGCTCCTCTGCGACCCCTGCTAAAAAAAAACCTACGACTGTTTTTAGTGTATGATTATTTTTCTTGTCTTGCACACCCTAGACCTCCAGCGGAAAAAACTTAGAAGACCACAAGTCTTTTTTTTTTGGGGGGGGGGGGGTGGGCACCTGCTCTCCCTGCTTCACCCCACGTTATTTAAACCCATCAACTTTGTACTACAAAATGCATCAGCCCCACAAGGAATTTTAAAATGAGCGTGTTCCATCAAATACGGACATCAAATACGTTGTGATGCTGTTGGCTCCAGTTCAAACTAAGGTCGAATTTCATTTTGATTTTCATTGTATTTGGCTGCAAGTTTAAAGGAGGAGCAAATCGCTGGTCAGTACGGAATTAAGTTAAAAAACGAAAAGAGTGGTCCGGCAATTCAGTTAGTTTATTTCTGCACTCATTGTTCTTGTTCCTTCACGTGCTTGGGGCTGGATACTGTGTTTCATATAATAGTGAGTGGATTGTTTTGTGTCTGGCATAATATTCAACATCTGGTGTTGCTGCAATGCCACTTTTTAAAATCCTACCACTGCCAACTTGAAAAAAATGCAACTTAATTTTGAAATGCTGTACCTACAATTTAATTATTGTGCCCAGGTGTAATAAATTAAGGGCTTTACACTGAGGACTTATTCATTTGTGTAAAACAAAAACAAAGCCACACGCAGGATTAAAAATAAATAAAAAACTGCAGACTGTTAATTCACGTGCAGAATTCACGTGGAAACCCAGAGAGAGAGAGAAAAGTTAATTTTCTCTTGTCTGCGGGATTCTTTAGTGCCCTGGCATTTTGGTTATTGGTGTTGTGCTTGGTCGTGGCCGGAGGGATTTGCTGTTTACAGGCCGTGCCAGTGTTTGAAAAAAGCCATTTTATCCAGGATTTATGCAGACCTGGAAAATTCTCGAAAGTGGTTGGAAAATGATAAGGTGTTTGGAAAATTGGAACACGTTTTTCCTGACCTGAAACGCTTGAATTTCGGCATGTGAACATTCTGTTCCATAAACTTTGATCGTAACTCACAACATTGTTTTGAAAAATAACCTTTACACATAAGTTTCATTCGTTAATGGTAAGTTTTCTTTAATATATTTTTTCCCCCAAAATTATCTAAAATTGGTAACCCATCTTCAGACTGGAAAAAATTGATTTTGACTGCAATTTTATATTCGTTTATTTATTTTTTCTTGTGTATGGCTGGTGGAGCGATGTGTCCGGTTAATTCCGATAACAACGAGACTCTAGCCTTCTAAATTAACTTAAAACATCTAGATGTAGACCACCCTAATAGGCGAGGCATCAGACCCAGCCAAAATACTTTGTCATGGCGCGTAACCAACCAGTCTCACGGGCCGCGGCCTGGGTGGCAGTTTGTAGAATAAAAAATAGGGGGGAAAAAAACTCCGCACACATTTTGTGTTGTTAATTAGACTCGAGTGTAACCTGGCGGAACAACCAAACCGAGGAGGCAGAGGGTGGGAGATGGGAGGAACTTGAAGGAGGAGTCTTTAGCTTGTTAATTGCAACCTACCCCGAACTCACTTAAACCTAGTGACAGTTGGAAAAGCCTAGAATAAAGAAGTGGCACATGGACTTGTGGCAATTTAGGGCTATCATTATTTGTTAAGGGGCAGAGCTGCGACATCTGCGAGGTTCTTCCACCTTCCTCGCCCTCCTACATCTTGTGGTGTGGTGCAATACTGTTTAGCCCGGACAGCTGTTGTCATCTGGGCAAGTGTTGTTGTCGTCTGGAGAAGCTGGCTGGTCCCCAACGAAACGATCCTGTTTTTGTTGTTGAGGGAAAAAAAGCAAGAAACCAAGAGAAGCAATAGTAGACGTGGCTAAACCGTGGTTCTGGAAGTCAAAACACGGAGCTCTTTGTTTGTGGTTGTTGTACTTCGTGGTATTAAAACGTAGAGGACTGCATTTGTGGGCTTCAATTAATCACGTGGAGAGCTAAGACTCGGAAACCTCGTTCTGTTCTTTTTTTTTTTTTGCGCCTAAGTTGTGTACTCAGTGACGCAAAAAAGAGGTTAAATAAACACTTACCACTAAATAAAATCGGGAGCGTAGTATTTCTTTAAATAGAAAAAAAAAAAGAGTGAAACATGTTACGTAATTACATCCTCGTATTACTGAGTTGCATGAGTTAGCAACTCCTGCCGATAAAGTAGGTCCAATTTGTCGAAATATTTGAAAATGAAATGATAAAAAATTTAGCTTTTCGTTCGGTGTAGCCACTCCTTAACTACGATGTAGTCTACCCCTTTGTATTCTTGCTGTACGTTATGCATCGTAATGCCTATCATGGCTCGATCGAATGAAACTTAAAACATTTTTGTAAGCTCTTCTTAATAAATTTAGAAAAATAGGACCCCTTTTAAGGAATCAGAATTGGATTGTGGATCCAGAAAAATGGTCCACATGTGCACTTTATTTTCCAACTTCGAAAAAACTGTGGACTTAAAAATTTGAGGTTGTGTGTTTTTCTGGATCACCCTGTATACATCTAGTGTTTGGGCGAAGACAAGTGACTGCCTCTTTTTGCAGTAACATTAACGCGCAGTATGTAGCAACGCGCACTTTGCCGCAGCGGCCAGCCTGTCGCCGTGGCCACTGGGACCCCGGGCGACGTGCAGGCGGCCACAGGGCGACCATACTTTCTCCGTATTCATTTTTCACCACGTGGTCGAGAATTATCAATGAAAAACGGACGTGGCCACGCTCCACGTCGCCGTTTTTTTTTGGCTGCCACGATCATTGGCCGCGCGACCTGGCCGTTCAGTGCGTGGGCACCTTAAGCTGGTGTGTTCTAGTACTGAATACTGATGCTACAGAAAGTCTTGGTGGTGGGGGGGAGGGTCACTATTTTTTTCGAGGTCTTGGAGGGGACTTTTAAACAAATTTGCAGTCAGTTGGAATGAATCACTCGTGTCACCCTTTCTGAGCTGATCACGTGGTCAGCTACCCAGACCGAAATCAACCTTTGACCCACGGTCGCCCATCGACCCAAGTGATTTAATTCAAAGCACGACAGCTTCTCTTACTCATTGTGTCGTAATTAATTTACGAAGAGCAAGCAGCCCCTGCTACAGAACTGCTAGTTTTACAGCGAATAATTTTCTTTTCTCTTTTTACCCTGCAACTTGGAGTGGTATTCTGTTGCATTTCACCGCACTGGCCACATGAAAGCTGCTTATGTTCTATTTTAATCGTGTTGGCCTAGTAAAAAAAAAATCCGACCACTAGTATACCAACCCACTGGTAAAGAAATAACCCATCAGGTTTTTGCCACAGAAGTAGTTATATAAGAGCCAAAATGGCTGTCGACTAGTTACTTGTCCCAGCCCTTCTCACTCAAACGAAACTGACACTCAGTTAAGTTTGAGTGATCTCGCTACGGGTACGGACCACAAACTTGGTGGTATCCGTTTTTGATCTGATATCACTACTTTCTGTGGCAAACACTTGGTGGGCCCCTTTACCCTTGTTATGGTTTTTGTGTGATTAGTTAATCTACAATTGCTGCTGCACAAATTCATGCTTTCACGTTTACCTTTGGTTTCCTTCTACCATTCTGTTTCCGTGTGAATAGCCTGGAAATGTTCACTTTGAATCGTCTGTCCGCCGTCAGACTCCTGCATGATAGCAATAAAATACCACGTCCCAAGGCACGCATGAGGCACCGTATTCAGCAGTTTATGTTTGGTGTTGTGATTTACTTTCCGAATGGCTCCCTCGTGATAACCAAAAAATAACGGGATTTTTGAGGACAGTGGTTGGTTTTGGATAAAGGTGGAAGGATGAGGAATTCTGCAAAAGTCAAATGTTGAAGATTAAATTATACTCTGTATGCACACAACTAATAATTTGATGTGGACAAAAATGTCAAAACAGTTAACATGTAAAATTCTATGCATCCTCCAGATAACCATCATGTCAATGACTTGAAAATATTACAAGTCGTAATATTAATGTGGTTTTAAAAAACAAAACAGCTTACCAGAGTAAAAAAAAAAAGTGGCGAAATGCGCGTATCAAACCACACCAGCCATTTTACAGCAGTTTAAATCAGTTAACAGCTTTAAGTAGACAAATTACTTTGAGAAAAGAATTTTTTGTAGCTCTGGCACCTGAGCTTAAATTTTTGGCTACGGGAAGAGTGGGAAATGGATGGTAATGGAGGAAATTAATCGAAGAAAGTGGAGAAAATTTTTTATCCATTTTATTAAGTTTCCTCACCTTCACCCATTCCCTAATTTTTTCACTTCCACCCATTTCCGCCCAAGGATGGAAATGGGTGAAAGTGGGTGGCAGTGAGGAAAGTTAAGGAAAGGGTGAAGTTTGGTGAAAGGGAGAAAGTGTGAAAATTTAGGCTAAAGATGAAAATGAGGTAATTTAGGGAAATGGGTGAAAGTGAAGAAACGTTTGGAAATGTGTGAAAATCAGAAAATTTAGGAAAGTAAAGTGAACTTGAGGAAATTGGGTGACATAGGTAATGGACAGAAATAAGGGAAAATAAAAACGAAGAAATAAAAACTAACAACCTATCATCAGACCAACTATAATCAGTTAAAGGGAGTGGGGTCATCAGTGTTTTAGGGAAATGGGGTAAGTGGTAGGAGATTATTACCTGGAGAGTATAAAAATTCAAAACCAGACAGCATTGTCCCCTCAAGGCAGAAATCAGTATTTCTGCTTTATTCGTTGTTGGGGTCGTCCGTCAACAAGATACCTATAAAATAAAAGGAAAAAAAAGGTTGGACAATTTAAACGCCATTCAGCTATCCACTTATTTTGTACTCCATGTAAATGAACGGTTCCCGATGCTTAGGAAGCATCGTTTAGATTCCTACTGAGTCTAGTAGATGCCGCACTTTCTTTAAATTTGCGCCACAGTTTGTATGACCCAGTAAATAGTCATGTTGTTACGGTGCATTTGTTAAACAAATGAGTGCAAGCATGCGCAGCGATCACAATTGTGTATCGCTCCTCCCTCTGACCGTACCATCATCACTCTTGCATGCAAGTTACATCCTAAAATTTGGTACATGTGCGCCCGAAATGTTGATCAATGGCACACACTGCTTATTTATGAGTCGGGCGTGCAGGCCAACTCTTGTTGCTTGTAACTTCCGACTTCCCCTCCTCTTTGAACTGCGTTCTGTAAGGAAAGAAGGAGCCGCTATGTCTTGACTAGTTAGCACCCCACACATTCGTAATGAATAACAAGAAGTCGAAGAATTTAATAAATCTTTAGACACTTGTGTATTGATTCACCTGCATGGCAATAACGGTGGTGTAGTTTTGGTGTGGCGTTTTTTTTTTAGTGTGACGTTTTTTCTGGGAATAAGTTCGGTGAGTTGGCTTGGCTCGAACTTCACCAGGCAGGGAGAGGATTACATGCAAGGAACGGCTTTCATACCGCATTGCTGTTGCACGAACGAACGTGCACGAGTGCGAATGGGTAATTTTTTTGCCAGGAATATTTGCAGTTCTTGCACTTTTTTTGAGTTCGTGACCAAGGCTCGAATTATTTCTCTTGCGTTTTTTTTTTCTTTACCCTGATGACGTCTTGTGTGTGGGTCTGATTTGTACCTGAGAAGGCATTTCTCTGTAATAGCGTAATTTCACTGAAAATGTTTTTAAGTTGCTTCCCATATTCCCGACCTAAGAATTAATTAACTTTTGTGAATTTGCACTGTGGTTTCTCTTCAACATCTGAGCTTGCGCCAGTCAAAAATTCACATGTGTTGTGAGAAACCTCAATACCTTCACGAGATTGTAACGTCTCAAGTGCAAGATGAGAACTTTAACGCCGAGAGTCGGCAATTTTGGTGCTAACTTTTAGCACCGATTCGACGATTTAATGTAACTTAAGTTGCGTAATTATTTTTCAACTTAATAATTTTAGCTTATTTTGTGGCTGTTAACCATGCAACAGATGTGTTCAGCAGCATGGTTTTGGACTTTTGGTTTCGAAGAGCTGAACTGACGAGATTCAAATTACATTACTGAATATTACTGACTGTAAAGACAGTTTGCGCCATGCTTTTAGGGGGAGTGAGGGCATCTCCCGACATCACATCAGAGTTTTACTTGTTACACCAACTCATTTAACGATTGTAAAATGTGTTTGTGCTGGAAGCTGGTCATGCAGCTGCACAGGTCAACTTTGCATACGTCAGGAATTTAAATTAAACCAATATTTAATTTAGAGGGGTGGTGGTCGTTTGAATGCTTAGAAACTTGAATAAAAGATGAGTGTTATGGGTCTACTCCGTAAAGTTTGCATTCATTACACTGAAACAAGTACGCTATATTTCTCGCCCGCACATGGGGGGGCGGGGCGCCCCATCATCAGGCATAAAAACACTGTAACAAACAAACAAAAAAACGTACAAATTCCATGCATCCTCCAGATAACCATCATGTTAATGACTTAAAAGTATTACAAGTCGTAATATCAATGTGGTGTTAAAAAACAAAATAGCTTACCAACAGAGTAAAAAAAAATGGCCAAATACACGTATCAAACCACGCCAGCCATTTTATCGTAAATAGCTAGGGGTGGGAGAGGATCAAATTAAAAAAATTGAAATGTCGCATAACCAAGTGTAATTTTTTTTTTAGTTTTTAATTTTTTTAATTGATCCTCCTCCCCATCCCGAGCTGTTTCCGATAAAATGGTTGGTTTGAAGCCCTCTCTTTTTACTCTGGTAAACTATTTTTGTTTTTAAAACAACATTAATATTACGACTTGTAATGCTTTTAAGTCATTGACATTCGATGGTTATGTAGAGGTTGTATGGAATTTGTATGTTTGTTATAGCGTTTTTTTTTTATGCTTGATGACGGCCCCCATGTGAGTGGGCAGAAATAATAGCGCACTTGTTTTTGTGCATTGAATGCAAACTTTATGCAGAAGACCCATAATCTTCATCTTTTATTCAATATTTCATTTGCTTTTGACGACAAAGGAATCCGTGGAAAGAACAAATCGTACC
>JAHWFP010014180.1:0-12775 GCA_023313725.1 Lithobius niger
GCACACAAGACATGCCAAAGAACAAGACTGCCAAGCCATGTAAATAAATTGCATAAATTAATGCACCAAGGAATACACCTTCTGAGGAATACACCTCCCGTGAAATACATCACCACTAGTTATAAAATACACTGTTTACAAAAAATAAAAATTGCCATTTTATATTTTTGGGGGACTGACGTTTTTGTGGCTCAAGAAATTTTTGTAAATACAAATTACAAGTTTAAAGGGACACTAGTTGCAAAAATTAACTTAGTGCTGTCCGCGCTGCTTGTTGCAGGAAAGTCGTACAGGCCACAAAGAAAATTGGAGCAAGGGACAAGTTATATAAATAAAAACGCAAATTTTGACCATAAAGGGTCACAGTTTAAGGGTTTTTGTAGCTGTTAATTCAAATGAGATAATCGCAACATTAAATGCTCTAACCAGTCAGCCGTGCACAGAAAGTTATTTTTTTTATCTGGAAAAACCTCGAGAAAAACCCCTGGGCGCACTCCTCAGGACCTAGCTTGCGATAAGGATCGGAATAGAGGGTACTATAAGCGCATGCGCAACTATCAGCTCTATTTAAAGTTAACAAACTACCACTGGAGTGGTTTAAGGTTACCAAACAACTTGTTTTACATAGGATTAGTTCGCACTGAAGGGTTTAGAGATGGTACCCATAACTTAAACATATTATACAACACTGGGAGGTTTTATGGATAATAACACAACAACCTTTTAACGACAGAGTTGACCTTTTGCACTCGGAGGTGAGACGGACAAATTTTTTTGCAGGAAAAATGTTTCGTAAAAACCTTAAGAAGGGCCAACCGGGAACAAGTTGCAACCCCCGTAGAATACTCCTAATGAATATTTAATTAGTGTCGTTACAGTCTTTGACAATATTCTCCCACACAGGGAGACGTTGATAGTGACAAAAAGAGTAAAACATAGGCACTTAAAATTTAGGTGTAGAGTTCCGAAACGGGAAATAGCTGAAAGTTCCTTTTGTTGTGGTTGCACGTTCAATATACCACTTAACAAAATTTTAAAGATAAAAATTAATTTCCAGTCAATTTGTACTGAAAATGACGTGTTTTAACAAATTAATGTTTAAACAAAATACCTGCTGAGAGTATCAGCGTTCATTACACAACTATCCAGGTTTGTTCAATGAAGCAGTTTAAAGTTTGCAGACTTAAAGCAATAAACACGATTTTTGGTGTTTAGGTTAGGTGTTCATAGCTGTAGCCACTTTTGTAGCGGCGTACAATTACTATAGTTTAAAAAAACTTGAAGGGGAAACTAGTTTGTTAGGTCTCCGGTTTTTAGTGTAGAAAAACTCAACTTGTAGAAAATTTACACACTATTAGGGTTAAACTGGGTGGCTTGCACCAGCTTGCACAAAAAAACTATGTTTAGGGGGAAAAAAAACTACACAAGTTTTAGTTGTTTAGTTTGGAGACCATTTAAAGGTTTTACTTACTCCCTACTGGCAAAACATTTTAATTTTAGGTTAGGTTAGCATTACAACCTTAGTTTCAACTAAAAAACAATTATTTTAGTTTAAAGAGTCATAATTGTGGTGATCAAGCACCAAAATTACACCTTTTTCCAAGATAAAAGCTTAGCAACAAAACATCGGGTCCTAAGGTAAAAAAGGATCAGAAAAAAAAACTGCATTTAAGTTTTCACTACTGGCATACCGATTTAATTTAGTTTAAAATCAGTCTAGCTGTCTTTACTAACTTTTAGGTTAGGGGACGATTTACTTCGTGACACAAGCCAACTTGCGAAGCTGGTTTCGTTAATTTCTGGCTAACTGGACATGAACACACTTCGGCTCACATCATTATCTGAGAGACTACGTTTCAGTTTACATCTTGGAGGTGTTTTGACCTTATGGCGACGCTGTAGTCAATCAAGGATCGTTGGGGCGTGGACAGTTTCCACTTGTTGCTGTGTTACTTGGCGCTGGCCAGAGGAATTTGTAATGAGATCCCTCCCATTCAAAACTTTGGTACTCGGCGACCGATCGACCATTGGTTGCCGTTCGTTAGGCGCCCGAAAGTCTGAAGGCGCTGGGGACTTGACCACTCCCGGGGGGCTGGGCGGGGTCTGTTTACGTACGCGCTTTTTTGATTAACGCGCTCGGGGGGCTGACACATTCGCAGCGTTGGGGGCAAAATCTCGAGGCTGGTTTACAGTTTGGTTTAACAAATTAATTCCTGGGATTCCCAAAACCACATCGAAAATAGGCCTAGATGCTTTCGAAACGCAAGCTACTGTTTTTAACATTGCTCCATTCGTTAATTTGATACCTAGGTTCACCTGTTCTAAGATCACTATGTCGCTGCTTAGGACAGTGTGACACTTACGTTTTTGCTTTAGGCGTGGCCAACCTTTGGCCAGTTTGGCACTGACGATTGAAACTGAGCTCCCGGAATCGCACAAAACTTTAATGTTGTGCTTTCCTACGCTAGCGTCTATAGTGCTGGATTTTAAAATAGTTAGGGCATCTTTCCCCACGAGAAAGCATGCATTAGCGGACGCCGAAGCTTTGTTAAGTTCGGGGCAGCGATTGCGGAAGTGCGAGGCTGAGCCGCACACGTAACACGTTCCTAACATTGTTAGATTTAACATTGTCGGTTTTATCAGTGTTAGCATCAGAGCTAATTAAACTGTCACTGCTATTATTAGTCCCAACCGGGTTAGCTAATACATTTCGAGTTTGTTTGTTTTGTTTAGAAAAGACTTTAGAAGTCTGACTAGACGACGGAGCACTAGCTTGTGCCTTCCCTGTTTTAAGGGCCATATCGACAGAAATTTGTTTATTTCTGGTTGTGAACTCGTCACAGAGTTTGGCTGCTTCGTGCAACGTACCAAGTTTAATTCGGTCCGGCAACCACTGTTAGGACATTATTTCATTGTATTTTTGTTTGTTTACATTTTGTTAGTATTCCGCACTATCGTTTCTATTTCCGTTTTGTTAGTCACCTTTTAGTGTTGCTCATGCGAGGGCAGCGCCACTCTTTGTTGTACATACCATAGAACTGTAAATAAACCTTGTAGATTTCTAACTAACATGGCGCAGTCGACACGTCGAACCGACCGCTCGTCCGAAAATGTTTAATTAGATGAATTTCAAACGAATTCCCGCTAGTTTTCTACCATTACGTCAACGCAGTAAGTGTTCATTGTTAACCTGTTGTTGAGAAGGGACAATTTTCAATGCAATAATCGTCGTAATTGTTGAGTGTGTGATCGTTTAATGGGAACAGTGGCTGTCACGAGGCACGTCATTGAGTTGTTCTCCCGCCAAATCGCTGCTGCACACAACACGAAAATCGTAATTTTGCTGTGAAGATCGTTTTTTTTTTTTTCATCATGGATTACACCAATATTACTGACACTAATGTTGCTGAATTGGACAAATATTCATTTTGGGATATTAGTGAAGAATTAACTTTAAGAAACATTAAAATTCCGGAAAGTAAAGCTGAGGCAGTCCAAATACTTAGTGACGACAATGCTCTTCATAATAAGCAAGGCACACATGCCTTAATAAGTTCTGCACGTCATCAACGTGATGAAGCAAAGAAACAAAAAGCAGAATTTGATGCCCTGAAACTACAGTTTTCTGCTATGCAACAAGCAGGAGCAGGTGGAGTAGGACAAGTAAATCCATCACAAACCTTTGATATGCAAACAATGTTCATGCAATTAATGCAGACACTAAGTCAAGGGTACCAGCAGCCTACACAACCACCTGTAATTCAGTTACAAACCACTATGGATACAGCCAAGGCTATACCAATTTACAGTGGGGATCAACTCGATAGTGTAAGTGAGTGGCTCAAGGAAGTGCAACGAATTGCAAAACATGCATCATGGACCGATTCATTAACCTTAATTAATGCACAGTCACGTTTAGCTGGTGTCGCACAAAACTGGCAAAAAATGTACGGTAAGAAGCACGACACACTTCAAGATTGGATGGCAGAACTCAGGGAAAGATTTAAGCGTAAAATTTCTTTGCCCGAGTTTCTCAGAATAAATTCTCAACGTGTTCTGCAAGACGACGAACTCATTTCATCTTACGTGTACGCAAAAAAATGCACTGTTGGAAAAATCACCGCATAAACTAACAGAGCAAGAAAGAGTGGAAATGATTGTAGCTGATATTAAAGATCAGGCACTTGCGTGCAATTTAACCTCCCATGAATGTAAAACCGTGAATAACCTGATAGATAAGGCCCATTCTATAGATTTGATTCGCAAAATTAGGCCTAAAGAAAAACCTAAATGCGATGATAGGCCACGTCACCAACCGTCAGTGCTACAACCAATTGATCGTTCATCACAAGGGTCATCATCACACACTACGTCATCGCAGCCAACACGCAAGCCCATTCATCGTTATAATCCTAATTTCGACAAACCAGAGGACCAAATCTTCTTCCGATGCCACAAAAAGGGACATGTTTCTTACGATTGCGATCTCCCGCCAGATGATCGTTCAGCCGCGACGCAAGGTTCAGGTAATCGTCCAAATGTGAAACCTGCAGGCGATACAAAAGTCGTATCTCCACCGATGGCATCAGGTGGTCAACCAAAAGCCAAGACGTCGCAGAATACAAAACCTTCCGCTTCAACGAATTGCATTGTTGGTCGAGCTGGACAGATGCCTTTGGTGCCAGCTACAATTGATGGCTCAGTAACTATCGACGCTTTGTGTGATCCGGGCTCGAATGCGACGCTAATTCGAAACTGTTTCGTTCCAAAAGATACAGTCATTCAGCCGTGGCAAGACCCGCCGCTTGCAGTGCTTGGCGGATCCTACACGCCACTCGGGTGGGTGACTGTACGCATACAGATTGGTGACATTGACTATGTAATGCCAAAAGTAGGTGTGTGCCAAAAATTACCTGTTGCGCTTATTCTAGGTTCAGATTGGCAAGTAGCTGTCAGTGCACGATATGTTTTTGATGCAAATGGAAACTTATGCATTTCCACACCAAGTTCAATTCAAGAGTACACCTGTATTAAAGCAGGTCCACCATCTGTTAACTGCATAATGCAAACGAAGGAGTTCAAAAGCTTCATGACTCCTAAAACTATAAATGCGCCAGTGCTGGGGACAGAAGCGAGAGAAGGGTTCAACGAACAATTGAATACCAAAGTTAGGCCTATCGTTAGCCACATAAATCAGGAAGTTAGTATGTCTGCTCATTCAGTGAAAATGGGTAATGATACTGTGACAGAAGTTGTTGAACAATGCCCAGAAACAAACAGCAACAACGCAAATGACGAACTGTCTTCTAGACAAGGTAAAGAACCAGCTGGCATAAATACTGAAAAGTCACCAGAAAAAAACACTGGACAGTGTTATGAACATGAAAACCAACCAGTGGCTCTTCAATCACAGAATACTAGTAGCATTACAGTTGTTGGAGACCTCGGAGCTGACGAAGAACCATTCTTAACGACTGAACAGCAAGCTGTTATTGACGAACTGGAGAAAGAGTACGAAACAATTTTTTCTACGCCAAATGATGAAATCGGGGAGTGTCCACTGATTACTGCACGCATTACATTAAAGCATGATACACCGGTGCAAGCAAAGGCATACCGAATGTCTGAAACCGAAAGACTCGCAATCAAGGATCAAGTCGATACTTGGATCAAACAAGGAATTTGTAGGCCTTCCAATTCAAGATATGCTGCTCCGTGCTTCATAATTGACCAGCCATTTCACGAAACAACAATTATAGATTACTCAAAAACTATTAACCCGCTTATGACACCAGACCCCCAACCGTTGGACAACATGGACGATGTCCTTCATCGAGTTGCTGGCAAAAAGTATAAGTTCAAGGCCGATGTTACAAAAGCCTTCAATACGATACCGATACACGAAGACGATGTACACAAAACAGCATTTGTCACGCCAGACGGCCATTTTGAATTTGTTCGCATGCCATTTGGAATTGCCATTGGTCCAGCTACCATGACACGAGCAATTAAATTAGGATATGCACATTTAGTGGGAATCGGAATATCCACATATGTTGACGACATTACTTTTGGTTCGGACACTTTTGAAGAACACGTGGATAAAATTCGCAAGGTTTTTGATGCAACCATTAAAGCAAATTTCAAGTTGAACCGTAAGAAGTGTGTGTTCGCTGCACACACTATCTCTCTGTTTGGACGTTTACTTACTCCAAACGGTGTTGTGCCAGATCCAGAACGTACTAGAGCCGTGAAACGCTATAAGCCACCTGAAACCATTCGTGAACTTCGAAGTTTCGTTGGTTTTGTGAATCATTTTCGTGAACACATTCCGAATTTGTCAGCGAAAGCAAAACCCCTTACTAACTTACTCAAAGGGATCACTCGTTCAAAGGACAAATCTTCTTATGCACGAACAAGACAAAAAATTGTGCTAACGCCACAGCAAATATCCGTTTTTGAAATGCTCAAAGAAATAATTACACAAACTCCGGTGCTCGCTCACTTTTGCCAAGGAGCACCGACATTTGTCGAAACGGATGCGTCATACGAAGGTTTGGGTGCGTGGCTCGCTCAAGAACAGAATGGTAAGCGTGTCGCCATACAGTATGCCAGTCGTTCGTTGAAAGATCCCGAAACACGCTACCACAGCAACGAGCTGGAGTGCGCAGCTGTGCATTGGGCTATACTGGACAAGTTTCGTCTATACCTGCATGGTCACCCGTTTACACTGATTACCGATAACTTCACTACAGCCTACATTGTAGCCAAGTCACGAATGAATCGGAAATTTGCACGATATGTGGCAGATCTAGCACAGTTTGAATTTCAAGTTCAACATAGACCTGGAACTGAAAACGTGGTGGCAGACCATTTGTCACGATATCCACAGCAGTCCACCAAGACCGAACTGATTTGTGCAGTGATAAATCGAGCGCCAACAAACCGAATCGTTGAAGCCCAACTAGATGATGCATTCTGTAAGCAGGTATTGGCCAAGTTGAGCAACGCACCAACGACAAACCATTTGCAACAGATTTGGCGTACATACATCACAGAAGACAACGTTCTCCTGCACGTACAGCACCACAAGGAAAACATTCAAAGGTGCATTGTTGTGCCAAACAAGCTTCAAGTGACAGTGATGAAGCAGTGCCATGATGACGCAGCACACATGGACTATAGTAAGACTTTAGACCGAGTGCGCACGAATTATTGGTGGAAACATATGGCGAAGGACATAAAATGGTATATTCAGAGTTGTCATGAATGTCAACTTGTAAATCGCCGTACAGTGCTTGCAAATGGTCCCCTGGGGCATAGGCCTATTCCCCATACCCCATTCGAAGTGATTTCGGCGGACCATGTTGTAGCATTGCCTGCAACAGCAGCTGGAAACACGAATATGATCGTAACTATTGATCACGCTACCCGTTACGTTATAGCAAGAGCAACTCCCTCAGTGTGTGCCAATACTGTCGTGGAATCCTTAGAAGAAGACGTCGTATATCGTTACGGGCCACCCATGATCTATATTTCCGACAATGGTCCGGCCTTTATAGCTAAAAAGACAGCCAGCACTTTGCGAAAGTATGGCATTACCCACGAGTTTACACCTCCATACACGCCACAAGCGAATGGACTAGTTGAACGGGCGAACCAGACGCTGTGTGCTGCACTGAAGAAGTCGGCAATGAAATTTCCACAGACGTGGGACCAAAGACTGCCTAACATTTTACTTGCCATTAACACAGCAACCCAGAGTACTACCCATTTCTCGCCATTTTATTTGCTTCACGGCTATATGCCTACATTGCCACGCCAGCTGCACTTGGGCCGAGTGTTGGACGAAACTGATCGTCAAGATCAACTTGATAGATTGGCAGAAATACGAGGAGAAGCCAAAGCAAGCATAGAAGAGTCTCACGCAGCAAGTAAAGTAAGATTTGATAAAACTCGCCTCGATACAAAGTTCGAAAGTGGAGAACTAGTAGCCTATGATTGGCCTAAAATAACTGACCATAAACTGTCATCTAAGTTTAAAGGTCCTTATCGGGTTGTTAGACCAATAGGGGCAGTATGCTACCTCATCGAGGAATTAAAGAATCCCAAAGCAACAAAACTGGTTCATGTCCAGGCATTAAAGTCGTATAATCAGCGGTCTACAGTAGACTCGACGAACTCTGATCACGTCAGTGATCTGGAAAATGAAAACTCGAGCGATGACAGTGATGTGGAGCATGAGGATTCGAGTGAAGACAATGATGACGTCCAAGTCGTTAATTGCGCTGCTGAGAATAGTGATCCAGTTGTAAATGCGGCACATCCAAAGATGTCAATTCGCAATAAGCGTTTAATCAAGATCCCACGACATTTGAAGGACTATGATTTAAGCACAGATTAACTAGACTGTCTGAAATAATGATGGTCTTCTTGGAACGAAGCCAGGGGCAAATGTTAGGACATTATTTCATTGTATTTTTGTTTGTTTACATTTTGTTAGTATTCCGCACTATCGTTTCTATTTCCGTTTTGTTAGTCACCTTTTAGTGTTGCTCATGCGAGGGCAGCGCCACTCTTTGTTGTACATACCATAGAACTGTAAATAAACCTTGTAGATTTCTAACTAACACCACTTGCGCAGTGCAATAGGACAAGATTTCGTAAATTGTTCAAGCATAACTAGATTAGCTAACTTGTCGTAGCTGCCATTAATTTCAGCTAGGGACACCCATCTTGAAAACAGGGTTTCGAGTGCGAACGCATGTTCGTGGAACAATTGTTCGGGGCCACGTTCGAGTGAACGAAACTGGGCTTGTACGGCTTCCTTCGTTTGCACAAACCTTTCCAGTAACCTTATTTTGACCAACTCATAATCATGCATTTCTAGGATCGACATTTGATCGCATACTTTAATCAAAACTTCACCGAGAAGGGGCTGTAGTCCTACGACCCATTCTGTTTTGTCTATACGCTGTGTCTCCATAGTTTTTTCAAATATTTTTAGAAAACTATTAATTTCCGATTCGGAAGTCCATTTATTTACAAGTCTGACAGCGTCAGCAATTTTACCCGGTTTATTTACGGGAACACTAGAATTTGGGGGAGTTGCAGAACCACTACTTGGACTGGAATTACCACTAAGATTTGCAGCCGTTAGCCTTGCTAGTTCGATCTGCTTGTCTAATTTTAATAATGCTCTAGCACTAACGCGTTCGCTAATTTGTGCCTCCTGTTCCTTTAAATGAACATCACGATCCCTGATTTGGGCCTCTTGGTCCCGTAACGCTAGTTCATGCGCCATGCGTTTGTCGGCGGCGGCTAGCTCAACTGCTTTTAACCTTAATTCTTCTGTTTTCAGCGCGAGCTCTTGCTCTTTGGCTGCTAACTCCTTCTTTTGCAAAATTACAGCTTCTCTTTTCTCTATAGCCGGGGCTAATTCGTCAGAGAGCTCGTCAACGGAAATTCTTTCTTCCTCAACGGCATTTTTCAAAATAGTTACGGATTCATGTCTTGTCTCCGTTACGGTTAGGCGTAATTTCAAACAGGCCTTTTAAGGTCTTTATACTGGATGTCACGAATGACGTCTTCAAAATCGTCCATGTTGGACATTTTTAACTTTAAGCTTCAAAATAAAACTCTTATAAATGAAACTTCATTAAAATGCAGCCGCAAATTAATTTTACTTTTAAATTGAGCAGAGCGAGTTACTAAAAACACTTCTCTCCCAACTACCGTAAGTTTTAGCAAGAAATACACTTATTTTTAGACCTCCTAGCACTCAGGTGTATAAACAACTAAAATACCTAAAAGGCTCTTAATCATAACACTCGGCTTGGCGGCCTTAAGCATATCTTATGCACACTTACCCCGTACACAATCACTGTGCGGTCAGTCTAGTCCAAACCCAAACTTCCCACCTGACGAATGAATCGGCTAGCACACTTCTACTTGCAGTAGGACGTCTGGTTGGAGGCCTACTTCACTGTGACGATGGTTGGTGTTGTCCAAGGTCCACTGAATTCTGCTACGGAGCTTTGCGTCCTGGTGTTGGCCAAATCCTCCGGGCAGCTGTCGATCCACGTCTAGTTGCTTTTCAAGACGGGGGGGGGGGACATCTACGATCCTTGCTTCTCGGCTCCGGAACGGCTTAGTTGCGGGCGCTGATGACGGGCACTGTTTTTGTCGGCAGTGCGGACATCGGGAATTGCATTGATTTTAGCGGCAATGCTGACGTCTGCTTCGGCATTGATTTTGACTACAATGCGGGCGTCTACTTCTGTGACTATGGTGTCGCAGTCACGGACATCTTTGTTGTTGAAGAATTGTTCAACACAAATGGCATAGTAGCATGGCAGGGGGGAAACGCTTGAAGGAACAGCACCTGTTCATCCCACCGCTGCCACCATTTGTAACGGCGGATGCTACGACGGGGTAGGTGCTTGTAACATCGCCGCTCGCCTGGTGTAACTGGATCTTCTTACTATTACTTTTGGGTACTTTTTGTTTCAAATAAGCACAACAGCTACAGTCCCGGCGTAGGGAATGGAGCTACACATGTCCTAATATTGTAGGCTAACTGTAATAATAAGCGGTAACGCTGCCACCAAGGTGGGAAAATTAGGCTAGCTAAGCTAAGTTTAAGAGAATTGTCTTAATTTCTTACTTCTAGCGAACGATAGACGAGTAAACCAACTGGGTTTTAAACTCCTGGTTTTATTTTTGAACAAACATGTTAAAAATCAAAACGCACTTTACATTTACATTTGGTAAATTTACAACTGGATTAGTTTATAAATAACACGGGGAATTTACAATAAAATTCAACACTAGAACAAACACGATGTTCAGTTAAAACATTTTCAAGTAGAAAAAGGTGATTTGTATAGGCACAAGGGGATTTCGCAAAAGAGCCCTCTAAATTACAAACAGCCTCGGCTGATATATAATAGTAGACCTGTTTTTACAGTTTTGTTTCAACGTGTATACTGCAAAGCATTAAACCTCCCAGAGTTGCTGTTGATAAGTCAACTCCTTAAATTATAGAGCCGCGGCTACCTATAAAGTGGATCCGAGCGTTTAAGCAATGGAAACCCCACGAAGATCAAACCGTCCTTTGTTTACATTAAACTGCGTTTAAAGAAACACGAAAAATAAAGCTGGTTTTTAGTAAGGGACCGTGAACCCTTAAATTATGGCTGCCAACGTCCGAAATGCCGTTTGGCTTGACACTCCATAAATTTACTTTCTAAAGCTACGAGGTTTAGTTAAGTTTAAACTATAAATTTTGACGTAAAGTCCAAAAAATAAACTTTTAAAGTTAAACTAAGTACGATACGAACCACTACCTTTGCCCGGCATGGCAACAATCGGACCGCGGCATCTCCACTCCCGACCGGCGTAGCGACCTCTAGCTTTGAGAATCCTTGAGCTGTGCTGTGCTAACTATACTCTACTGCGTCTGGGTTTTTATGCCTTCTGCTTGGCAGGCAGGTAGAGGGTTAGCGCGGACCTGTAGGAGAGAGACGGAGGGGGTGAGTGGGGAAGAGGGGGACGCCTGGAGGAGGAGAGACAGACCAAAGTCGGCCGCGCTGTCGTTACCGGAAGTCGGCCATGACAGCGCGGACGACCGGGGTAGCTTGAGTGCTCTGACTGGCTGACGGAATTGAGGCAGTGTTTTGGTTGGCTGGATTCGAATTGACAAAGGGAATTGCCGACTTGGAACTTAGAGGCCTGGCTTTGAATGTGCAAGTGAGTTTTCAACTCATAACAACGTGATTTTTAGGCCTATTAAAATAAACTACGACGTTAAGCATCGCAACTATTGAAGGAGGGGGGGGGGAACGAAGTGTAATGCACAGAATAAACATTTGACTTTGGGAAACGGATTGCTATATACAAGGCATGTTTTTAACGAAGGAAAGCTAGTTTGTTTACGTTTTTAGAGGTTCGCTACGGTCGGAGTTTGGATGGAGATGCTAAAAATAATAAACATAAAATCATACACTGGGTCCATAGAAATAGACAAACATAAACATTGGAGCTCCGGTAGGGTTCATGTTTTAAAAAAAAATTCTTCATTTAAAGTATGGCAACCAGTTAAGTAGCCTTAAACTAACACCTCATCAGGCATTATGTTACACAAATGCAACCCGCCCTGCTTTCTTT
This sequence comes from Lithobius niger, assembly GCA_023313725.1. Classification (NCBI taxonomy): domain Eukaryota; kingdom Metazoa; phylum Arthropoda; class Chilopoda; order Lithobiomorpha; family Lithobiidae; genus Lithobius; species Lithobius niger. Next base: position 12,169 of record JAHWFP010014180.1, read on the forward strand.
TCTGCAAAAATGTCAACTACTTCTTCATGTAAAGTTTCCTTGCACGACGATTTTCGGTCGACAATATGACAAAGACCTGTTAACCGATCTTGTGTTGCGCTGCTTTGTAAGTTAAGCCCAGTCCACACTAGGTAAAAAGCCCGGGCCTTAGCCTGATTAATTTGTCAACACTGGGCCCAACCTGGACCTTCACGTCCTGGTCAAAAGTGGGACTTCAGACCACGACCCCCGTGTATTTCAAGGGTGGACGTGGTAGGTGTGCGGATCTGCACTTTATGGAAACGTATGAATCGAGATAAAAGGAAAACAAAGAAATAAAGGAAAAGATGGCCGTATGAATGTATGATTAAATTTAACGATAATGAGAGTTAAAAAAGTGGATTGATTAATAACAATAGAATGAAATGCTATAATAATAGCAATAAAGATACACGTAAATACTTACGAGAAACAAATAATATTACGAACTATGGGAGTAAATTCGTAAACAAGCAACATGATGGTCGCATCATGAATCGCCGAAAAGTTTGATACCCACACTTAAAAACATAAGTGAGGCAACGGTCAAGAGAGCACAAGCACATCGAAACCGCAGAAAGGCACGACA
>JAHWFP010014180.1:12875-39944 GCA_023313725.1 Lithobius niger
CCCCCCGCCACGATGAAAATTAACAAAGTGACCCCACTTTGACTAACATCACAGAAAACGACAGGGAGAGCCTTTCAGTCGAGTGAAGATGAAAAAAAAAATTTTGTTGTACAAAGCACAAGTCATGAATTTTAAAATTCATGAATGTTAAGCAAGAATTAATTACCCTAGTCGAGAAAAAAAAGAAAAATTACGTGTAAGAAAAAACTTTTTAGTTCCGAAGTTTTAACAGTGAGAGGAAAGTGATGACCCATCACTGGCTAAGAGGTTCATATAAATATTTCCCTTTCATACACAGAAGAGAAATAAATTCAGTTTGTTTTTCAAAGCCATACTAAATCATACTAACATCATACTAAAAAAAAAAATCGACTTAAGCGGCAGTCCTTCCCTCACACAAGGAAGATTACTAAAAAATTACTAAAGAAAGGAACTCAGAACTCAAAGAGTTTCTACAACAGAGTTCACAAAATGCATAAAGGATACAGCTTGTACAAGGATGTTTCCATTTCCCAGCATCTCAAGGAAAAAATTGATTTCCTAGCCAGTGGAATAGAATAAACAACAAGTTTATGCCAAAAATACAAGTTAAACAATAAAGGGGGGGGGGGGAGAAAAACCATTAGTACACTCAAGAAAACTGAAGTCATTATTAGAAGTGAGGAAAAAAACCAACGTACCATCTTCTCACCTTCTGCTGCCTACTAACTCAAAATAATTGACGCCCATAAATCTTTCATAACCCGACAACATCAGAATCATACAATTTAAGAGAAAAAACAAGCAACAACAAAAAATTTTAAACTACTCAAGTATTCACATAAACAAGAGAAAAAACAGACAACCAAGCAGTCGCATACCATAAAAAGGTGCCCTCAATTGCGCACACAAATAACTCGGACAAGGATTGGTTCTTTCGCTTCGAAAGACAATTAAAAACGTACCCTCAATTGGATACACGATAAACGTGGACTAACACATTTTTCCAACCTCTTGAACAAGTTAAAAAAAGCTCTCAATTGAGCTTACGAACAACAACTTACGACAAAGACATGTTACCCACCTCGGGTACATTTTAAAACGGAGCCCTCTTTTGGGCGCACAAATAACTCTTTACAGTTTATGTGGCATTCAATTATAAGAGGTCGTAAAGGAGCAAGAAAAAAAGAAGGGCAAAAAAAAACTTCAGGAAATCATAACTCATCGTATGTATGGCTTAAGCTCAGACAAATGATACGTTCCTTTTAGTTTTTTTTTTTACCTGATACTGGGTCCTCCAGTCTATAAGTCAAGGGGGTGACCACTTCATACACGACAAACGGTCCCTTCCACCTGAAAGCTAGTTTAGCCGTAAAATTCTTGATTTTCGAACTTCGAAAATGAGCCTTTGTCAACACCTCAGAACCCACTCGGAATTTGAAAGGTTTCCTATTCTCATCATCGGCAGCATGATGTTTTTCTTGCTGCTCACGTAGAGCATCATGGGCAAGAGTAATAGCAGCTTGTAGGCGTTTGGAAAGTTGACTAGCCCAAACAGTGGCTTTATTGTCCAAATCCGCATGCTGGTGGACATCGAATTGCCCTGGAATGACCAAGTCACGACCATGGTGCAGAAAAGCGTGTGAGAATCCGGTAGCTGCATGATCAACAGCACGAAGACCCATTGCAATCAAATGCAAATCAACATCCCATTTTTTTTTACTAATGGCAAGCCTCGCTCTAACCAATGATTTAATTGTGCCTATCAAACGCTCCGAGTGATTTCCTGCCGGTGCGTAAAAGGACAAGACTTTTGTTTAATGTTAAAAACCTTAGAGAGCGCTCGAAGTGTGGAGTTCAGGAACGATTTACCATTGTCCGATATCAATTTTTTACTTGAGCCATATCTAGAAAAAATTTCACGTACGAAAGTGTCCGCTACACAGTAGTGGCTTTGGCATCTTTTAACGCAAAAACTTCAGGAAACTTAGTTAGGGTGTCCATGACCACAAGAAGAAAACGGTTGCCCTTAGTACTTTTCGGAAATGGGCCACTGAGGTCCAAGCAGTAGACGTCTCCAGGCAACTGAGGGATGGGTCCCGCTCCCATGGCCCCCTTACGGCCGGTGTGAACATGTTTTGCCATTTGACAAACATGACATCTCCTAATATAGGAGGCTACGTCACGTGCCATGCCAAACCATGTGCAGAATCGTTGTAGAAACAGCACAGTTTTTGTTATGCCATGGTGTGCCAAAGCAGGGTTGTGGTGAGCTCTAACTATGAGTCTGGCACGTTCAGTGGGTGGAATAAGAACACGAAATTTAGCTTCCCCAAGCTTGTCACGAAATTGACGACCAACAATGCCATTTTCTATGATTGCACCATACGAAATGCGCCTAGCCTTCCTACCCAACGGAGTTGGGGGAAACTGAGTTCCATCAGTGATAAATTCCTGAACCAGGTTGATAACTTCATCCGAAGACTGAGCATCTTTGATTTTCTCAAGATCACAATCACCAAGGATGCCAGTGGAGAGGAACAGGACTTGGCTTGAGAGACAATCAGCCACGACATTGGAGGGACCAGCTCTGTACTTGATATCGAAGTCAAAGCAAGCCAAACGCAAGGCCCACCGAGACAAACGACTTGTGGGGGGTCCTTAGCAATTTTAAGCCATTCTAAAGACCTGTGATCCGAGATCACTGTGAACTTGGTACTTTCCACGTAGGGGCGAAACAACTCGACTGACCAAAGAATTCCAAGTGCTTCACCTTCCACGGCCGCCATTTTGATTTCGTGGTCACGTAGTGCTCTACTGGCGCAGCAGATGACACGTGGGACATTAGGTCCTTCCTGCAAAAGGACGGCACCCAAGGCAAAACTGCTACTATCGCAATGTATGACGAAGGGTAGGTCGAAGTTAGGCTGAGCTAAAATAGGTGCAGTTACAAGTTTTTCCTTTAACAACTGAAAAGCAGCCTCACACTCCTTATCCCAAAACCATTTCTTAGAGCTTTTTAACAGCTGAAGCAATGGTAAAGCAATCTTACTATAGTTCAAGCCATAATGACGAAAAAACCTGTCACCCCCAAAAATGACCTCAGTTCCTTGAGTTTAGTTGGAGATTTCATACCAGCGATCACTTCGATCTTATCTTGGATCAGGTAAAATACCATGCTCGGATACTATAAAGCCAAGAACACGTGTTTCACTAAAACAAAGATTAAATTTTTCTACATTGACGGTCAAGTTAGCATAAGCAAGACGACCCAACACGAAATCAAGCTTCTCTGCATGTTCAATTTGGCAGGAACTTACCAAAACAAGGTCATCTTGGTAACGGAATAATCCTTGAAACTTGTCATTTTTCATCAACTCATGAATCATTCTTTGGAAAACTTTACTGGCGTTACGTAACCCGAACATAATAAAATTCCCTTGGAAACTCGCACCTAGGATACTAAAGGCAGTCAACTTACGGGAAGCCAAGTCAAGGGGAATTTGGTAGTAAGCCGACTTCAAATCAATCGTTGTTATGTACTTAAGTGTTCCTAGTTGCGCTAAGATCAGATCAATTGACAGAAGTGCATAACTGTCTGGGACAGTAGCACTGTTGACCAAGCGAAAATCAACTAAAAAACGATATCCCCGATCAGGCTTAGGTTTAAGAAAGCAAGGACTCGAATGCTGACTAGAAGATGGCTCAATGCGTCCCTCTTTCAACAGTTGATCAATGGCTTTGTGTAACTCTTTCAGCTTGGACGGATTGGCTGGAAAAGGTCTACTATAGATAGGCCTATTATGCGTGGTTTCGATGTGCATCTCAGCTGTTCGGCAACACCCTAATTCCTCACGAAAAACAGCAGAGTGCTTCTTAAAAATTTCGGTCAAGCGAATTTTTTCGTCAACAGAAACTTTTGCCCTATCAATTATAGGTTGCCACCTAGGTCTAGTATCAACTAAGTTGCATACAGGCATGCTAGCCAAATTTTCAAGAAATTTGTACCTTAGCTGAGGTAAATCTGAGTACCACTACGTCTCCTCATCAAAAGACACAACAACTTTGGCCCTAGCCATTAAATCGGTACTCAAAATCAACCTTTGAGGCAGATTCTTGCATACAATAAAGGAATGTTGCATGACCTTCCCTGGTAAATTAATCAGCAAAGAGACCCACCCACTAGTAAGAATGATGTCACCATTTGCGGCAACCAACGTTAAAGGTAAAGAATTAATGACAACATTTTTCTCTAGAGCATGAAAAAATCCCTCTTCAACCAATGAATAAACACTACCACTGTCCCAAATCCCTGTCAAAGTGACCGCAGATATGACAACTGGTACTAATGGCTTTAAACCAATAAGTGGTTGTAAATTTGAACCTAACATAAATGAGCGCACCTCCCTTTTATCTACAGTCGCACTATCTGTAGTGGTGCGTTAACATACTCGTGATACGTGGCCTTCTTCCCTGCAACGCCAGCAAATTACCCTACCCTTTTTATTACTTTTTACAGGTAAATTAGACGAGGTTGGGACAGCTGACGGTGCACCCAACTGAACATTGGTGGGGGGGGGAGGGGGGAGGAGAAGATTTCGCAACAGGGAAACTTGGCTGAACTGAAGCAGTATTATTTTGAACACTGCCAACCTGTTTACTAGGTGCATGGTACAAAAAGGATAAATTTTCATTACCAAGACCCCTTGACTGATCCATTGCAACCTTTATGTGCCTCTGAATACGGGAGGCTACGTCCCTTAATTGGGCTACTAAAGGGAAAATTATGAGCGGAAAGCATCGCTCTAAGTGATGGCGCCAAATGAGCAAGGACAAGCCTAAGTAGGTCGACTTCCCTTAAAGGTACATCCAAACGATCATTGAGCTTCATGATTTCGTTGCAAAAATCCTCAACAGGTTCTTCCATTTTGTGGGAACGGTAAAAAATTCTGTCAGCCAAGCTTTCCTGCTGGGAATCATTCGTAAACTTTCTTTTCAAACGCAATTCAAAATCGGCCCAGTCAACCGCAAAACCTTCGTCCTCCCACCAACGCAACGCAAAACCAGTGAAGTGAGTAGGGATCCAAGTTCTTAAAAAAGTCTGAGAAGGCATCGATAGGGTTTGCATTACCACAATGCATTCACGCAAGAAATCAGAAGCTGAGTGTTCCTCATCTATGCCAGTTACACGTGGTGTCCAACTTCGTGGCAGATCACGAACCTGATTTGCTTGGTTCTGCTGAGTTTTAAGATGGTTTTCCCATAAGGTTTTATATGCTATAAGTCGCTCAAATTCTGATTTCTGAATCATAAAACCGCCCTCAGCATTAGAACTGCTGCCTTGCAAACAATCAACATTAGCAGTCACGGGGACTCCAGTTGGCAAGGTTTGTTTTGAAAAAGTTTCCTGCGACGGAAGTTTAGCGCTCTTATTAACACTCAACTCATCATTACCAATTCTACAACCTTGTTTACTCATTTTAGCTAATAACGCATCAATACAAGCAGTGATATCGCGACTTTCAAATTACCCATCAGAAGTCTGTTTATCACCTGAATTGACCGGTGGCTTAACGGGGGGAGGGGGATCAGAATTTTCGTTACTCTGTTGCCCTAAATCAATAAGCGGGAGACTTGTACCTTCGTTCGGATGAACACGGTTATGAGGGGGGAGGGGGGAAGAAACATCCATGCCACGAGATAGTCTCGCTAAAGACGGTACCAACACGTGCAGGATCAAAATCGTCATCAAAACGCGAAGCTGCAAGACTCTCCCTATCCATCTGCGATAAACGAGAAAGACGTGGGTTTCTACCCTATTTCGTCTTGCGGTAACGTTAGAAAAATCAGGCCTACCTAATATCCTTTCAGCGGCCTCGATCTCAAGTGAACCTTCCCCGGCGGTGGCTTCAGTCATGTTCAGATCCGTGGAGAAAGGCAAATCCATAATGGTCCCGGAAAAAAAAAACAGACAATAATTAGCAAAGAGTTAGAAATAACCCTTCAACATACGCAAAAATTTAAGCAAAGCCAAGAAATAAATCTCGGTCAGTTTCAGATCCTTATTCTTTTGCTCAAACAAAGCACACAAAAAAAGGAAACACCGCAGCAATCCAAGCACACGGATTACAAAAGAAAGCGCACAGTGGGGAAAGGAAAAACTAACTAACACCAAAATACAAAACCGGAGACACTCTCAATCAATGATGGCCGCTACAGGGAAGAAAAAAAAGAAAAAAAATGACAAAAGGGTAAGGGCTAGTTCACCCAACAGGGACACAACATGGAGAGAACGGTCTCGGTGGCTTATCATTAGTGGCTAAACCCTATCCTGTAATAATTTTAAAAAATTGGGGAATTAGTGAAACCCTAACACATTTATAGGCTCCTGACACGCCATCGTGAACAAGAACTGAATGGAAAAAAATATCAATAATTAAGTGCAATAACAAATATCCAAGTTTACCGTGAGCACACAACACGCACGTAAAAAAAATCTCAAGTTTACACCGCAAAGGATTAAGAATCCACAAACCAAAAATCCTAAGCAAGAAAAAAAATTACATTTAACAAAACTGCAACACCCTTAACTTGGAAAAACCTCGAACGAGAAAACGGAACCCGTCTTTCAGCTTTAGGCGACCAAAACACCAGTTTAAGAAAAATTAATTACCAAAATTTAACAAGCCCCCATTGTCCTTTCTCTTTCAGGGGGGGGGGGGAGATGAGCTGGGTAAAGGGAAGTTATGGCTTGTTGGACGTCTAGGGGGGGGATAAGGGAAGGGAAGGAGAGGCCCGGGTGCGGTAGGGGTAGGAACAAACTAGTATTTTAGTACACTTTAACCTTTAAGAAGTTTCACTCCCACACTTGAGTTTTCTTTAAACGTTATAAACAACAATTAGGTTTATTGAACCAAACTACAGGTACGTCGACATGAGGCAATTAACGGTGAATAGAGTTACTTATTTTACAAGTTTCGACCACGGTCAGGCGGCCTAGAGCTAAGAGAACAGTGGTAAATGAATGGGGCGAGTATTCTCAAGTCGTATTATCAAAGCAATAATGGCACCAGCAATCGGCGGAATCTTCGTCTCAAGGCACCAAAAACACTACGAATGAAGAAACAACAGCAATTAGGCTTTACTAAAACTCACAGCACTAACCACTCCATCCGTATAAAATTATGGCACATTACTTGGGTGCTAAACCGGGTTTCAAAAAATATCACGCAGGGAACCATTAAACATCAACTGGCTGTGACAAGACGCATATTAATACTTATGCTGCTCATGGAGACTCGACAACGTGTTGGCGACCACCATTACCTGACCACACCTGGCATGCAACTTAATTATTTCAACTGAATCAATAAAGATGGAAATATTGAAAGTTTCTTTACCTGAATCGGTCGATGCAGTTGCGGGAACCAACAGCAGACGAGAGGTGTGAAGCATGGTCAAGTAAGGCACAGCACAGATGAAACGGTAACGACGGGAAGTTCAGCATACAAGACAGAGCGGCGGCTGACATCTTGACGGCTTTCTTCGATTAACAAACGTGACGTCAACCCGGGACTACGTCACAATGATCGGCATAGCTCGTAATAACGTCTTGAAGGACGGAACAAACTCACGTGGCTGAATGGTTGCGGCGGGTCTCCCCACGACACGACTCCGTCGGTGACATCCAGAGTCAAGAGTACAGAATGCAGTCCTTGATAAGCAGGACGTAGTAGTTTTATACCAAAAAGAGAATTTGCATAAACGGTTAGATGATCATGTATGATTAAATTTAACGATAATGAGAGTTAAAAAAGTGGATTGATTAATAGCAATAGAATGAAATGCTATAATAATAGCAATAAAGATACACGTAAATACTTACGAGAAACAAATAATATTACGAACTATGGGAGTAAATTCGTAAACAAGCAACATGATGGTCGCATCATGAATCGCCGAAAAGTTTGATACCCACACTTAAAAACATAAGTGAGGCAACGGTCAAGAGAGCACAAGCACATCGAAACCGCAGAAAGAGACAACAATATGCCAGAGAAATTACCCAAGTCCTGTTAGTACCGTACAACCAATTAAAAAAATGTGACAGTATCCTATATTTTAGCACTCAGTGTCTCTTCCACAAACAAGATCAAAAATGATAAAGGCCTGAGATCGCCTGAAAGGTTTACAATTACATAAAAATAATTTATGTATTTGTATTTTTGAACAGAATCTACCATTTCTGCTTTTTGTGACTAGTTGTGCGATTTAGCCGGACCAGAAAAAAGCCACAGAAAAAATAAGTTTCCTTTTCCTGCCTGGTGAAATTCGAACCATGGCAACTGAGCTAAACTAACCTTTCCTATAACAAAAGCAATAATACGGAAAATCAACAAATCAATTCGGGTTTCCACAGTTGTCTTTTCCGTAGCTTTTTATCCGTGGGCTGATTTTTTGTTCAAGCTTATTATCCTTGGCTTTTTTTTTGGCACGGTCCCAAGGAGCATTCCGAATTGCGACTCTATCCGGCTAATTGTCGAACGAGTAAATGTTTTTACTTTTCGGAAAACGTACGTTGAAAGTTACGCTTTGAGGATTTTAACTACGAAATATGTGTGAAAAGTATCCCTTGTTCTGCGATTATCGAAGCATGTAGTAATCCGCAAGCCACAGACAACTGCTGAAACCCGAATTGTTTGGTCGATTATTTTTTCCTATTATTGTTTTTGTTATAGGAAAGGTCAGTTGCATTGGCTCGAATTTCACCAAGCAGGCAAAGGAAGTTGGAAAGCAGAGACATTTTTTTTCTGATGCTTTTGTTCTGTTCGGCTAAATCGCAACTAATCGCAAAACAGAAACGGTAGATTCTGTTAAAAAATACAAACACAAAAATTATTTTTATGTAATTATGATAAACCTTTTGCAGACTATTCATTATTTTATTTTTATCACTATTTTTGTTTGTTTGTAAAAACTAAGTGTTTTGGTTTTGGTATTACAGTGCCTGTAAACATTTGTGTTGCTATTTTCCACATTTTGTGGTATATGTTATTCTGAATTTCTCACTTTGCCGATTGGTTACTAAATGACTTCTTTATCAATGCAACTGTAATGTAGTGGTCCACTGTTTCTCGTTTACTACGATACCTGTAGTTACGAGAGCTTTTGATTAAACACACACATGACCAATACAAAGCCGCTTTGTGTTACTGTATTTTGTTTCACTTCCTCACTTATTCAGTTTTAAACGATGTGTGGGTTGGACAAGGACGAGTAAGACTGCTTGATTCCTAGTAATTAATTGAATCAAGATATATCAGTAGATGTGTGACGGAATTGTCATTTTTGCATGAGGCTTACATATTTAATATCACATGAAGACCAAATCATTGCAGAGATTTTATTACACAGCATTAGTTTACGATTTTTCATAAAATCCTAATTACATTTAAATCAGTTGCAAGCTTTTGGTATTTTTTCTATTTGTGTGTTACAAATTATATCAATTTTAATACGCAGTCTTATTAGGTTTAAAGAGTAAAGAGCAGGCGATGAGCAGGTTGTCTTCCCCCCCACCTAAGAAACGTATTAGAGGATTAGTGACCGACCGCGCGATTGCAAAAGGTGGGGCTGGCGGTTGGCAACAGGAAACAAACCCTTCTGTGCCTGCGGCGATGCTTTAGAGGTAGTAAAGAAAATTTCTTCCTTTCTGGCATTTGTTACATTTTTGTCCACTAGATGTCGGTAATTGCAGATATCTGTAATTGAATTATTGATATCTATAATTGAATTATTGATATCTCTAATTCAATTACAGATATCAATAATGTGCTGTATTTAAAGATATCTGTAATTGAATTATTGATATCTGTAATTGAATTATTGTTTTGGGTCCACTTTAGTTAATTCCACAAAAGCAAACTCAAAATGTGTAGAATGGCAAACAAAAATATACTTGACACCAAATATCACTTAACTATAATAAAAATCAAGACATGACAAGAAATGGATTAATGTACTTGTTTAATTCGTGAATTTATTTCCAACTTGGCTTTTTTAGCCTTATACTTTCAATTACGATTATTGAATACATACGAGCAAAACGTTATTACGTTACTTCAGGTGCCTGAAAAATAATGATAGAGAGCAGAAAGGAAAAGAGATTGTATTCATGGACTCTGACAAATAATAGATTGTAGCCTAGCTAATTCCTTCAAGAATGCTAATACCTCGAATTACTGTCCTTCCATTTCCAATTAATATTTCAGTTGAATTACTCAATAAGCAGGTTGTATCGTGAACGATACAGTTATACTTATCGCTGATCCCAGCGGCTTGAGGCTGCGTTGCCTGGCAACGGGACTCACAGTTCCCCTGAATCGAAGGCCTCACTCTCGATTTGGCTTGCAACGGTGGCTCGGTTCGGCTAGGCTAGGCGGACGGACAAGACGACAATCTGAATTCTAAAACGACGACTGACTCTGGCCATTCTATTTTGCTGTGTTTTAAAGGCCAGGTTGCAATACTAGGAATTGGAGGTGTTGCAAGAGATATATTACTTTAGTGTGTCTTGAGTTAGGTTAGCTTGAAACGCATTTCTATGAACGCCGGCCTAGCTTGAAACTAGTGCTCCTTGCTTTACTGAGAAGTGTCCAAGATGTTCCACCGAGAAACCTGGATGTAAACGTTGCGTAAGATTTTCTTAGGATAGTTTGGGTGGTCGGCCTGGCTAAAATACAGCTGTAAGTTCAACTTGTCTAAAATATTGTGGCTCTCTTTTCTCAATCCCTGTTGGTCTTTTGAGGCTTTATTTATGAAAATAAAATAGCTTGGTTTGTAATATTGTTTTAGCAATAATAAATATTTGTAGGTCATGCGCTTTTCATTTTTGATTACAATATTGAGTTATTCAGGATATTATGCTTGAATTATTTTTCAAGTACTGATTATTCTAATTAAATATTATTTAATGTAATTTACATAATTGCATCTAATTAATCCCATAACAATCCTTGACAAAACAATAAGTTTGTTGTCTCTTAATGAGACTACAGCTTATGCCTAGAATAATCAGTCTGTCTGTTATTATTATTTTATCGTTATTAATTGGCTTGTCAGCATAGTCAATTCCCTCCAATACAACATAACGATTATTCTATCCGAGTCTCCCTCGAGTGCTAGTGTAGGAAAAACTTCCAAGGGTGGCCGTGAGTTTGAAGAAAACCTAGCACTAATGGTATATCAGTCTGGAACCAACCATACTGAAATTTCGAAGGCATATACATGCATATTAACTTTGAAATGAGCCACTATCTATACAGATAATTAGACCAGGTGTTGATAATAGAGCTCTGTTTTTATAGAAATCAGCTTGTGAAAGATAGTGGAAAGAAAAGTTCATGTACAGGCAGAAATTTTCAATTAGGTTTTCTCTTGCTTCTCTCCGTTTTTCTTTCCGATTTCCGTCCACTGTAATTGTCCCTTCCTGGTTTTCGGTACATCTCGTTCTTCTATGGGACATCTGTCTTTATCAGGATATATCGTCTTATTCAGGACATCTCGTCTTTTTCAGGACATCTGGCTTTATCAGGATATATCATCTTATTCAGGACATCTCATCTTTTTTTTCAGGACATCTGGCTTTATCAGGATATATCATCTTATTCAGGACATTCTATCTTTTTCAGGACATCTGGCTTTATCAGGATATATCATATTTTTTAGGACATCTGGTTTTATCAGGATATATCATCTTATTCGGGACATCTCGTCTTTTTCAGGACATCCGTCTTTTCAGGATATCTTTCTTCTTTAACAATCATCTATCCTTGACAAGGCAATTTTTCCAGTGCATCTATTAACAGAGTGAACTCGGAAACAATATTATTTCGATACTTCCCTAGGTTTCCTTTGGTGTTCTAGCTTCTCTCTTGTTATTTGTCCTATCTGTCCGTTATCTGCTTCCTAGTTGTCATCTGTGTCATCTTTTCATTTTTTGTCCATCCTTGACAAGGGTAATGGCACCCCTGACAAACTAAAGTTAAAAAAAAAATATAAAATTCTTTTATTCGATGCAATTTCAATGATAATGTGTATCTCAACCTTCCAGTGTGTAATACTGTCTTAATTAATGCAAAATTACTAGTAATGTATATTTTATTGAGTCCGGGATATAATATTGTCCCAATTAATCGAAAAATTACTAGTAATGTATGTTTCTTGTGTCTGGGATAAGATACTGTCCCATTTATGTTAAATTACCAGTAATGCATATTTCTTAGTGTCCAGAGTGTGGTATTTCCTTAATTAATGCCAAATTACTAGTAGTACGTATTTCTTGAGTCCGGGATATGCTACTGTCCCAATTTAAAATTTACGAGTTATGTATATTTCTTGTGTCCGGGATAAGATACTTTCCCCAATTAATTCATACCTATCGGCAATATACTTTTACTTGGGTCTGGGAAATGCTACTTTCCCAATTGATTCGAATTTCTTTATCATAGTTATTTTTTAATCTTTATGCGTGCCCGTGTATTCATATAGAGATCTCAATCAACATTTCATAGTGCACTATCTATAGTCAATTTTGGACTCGATTTTCCTTATTGTTCGGAAAACGAGGGTCGAATTAAGGACTTTCTTCAAACCGCTACCAGCTGGCTTTATGTGGATTGGTTTCTTTCCTTCGTCATCTTATTTCTCCATGCTTTTAGACCATTTTCCCTTTATTTCGGTCATGCATCCATTTCCTATTTTCTAGCTCACATCTAGCATAAATAGAATAAAATATAAATTTTATTATTATTTGTACATTAACTTTCAATGTATCATGTCTCGGGTCAAGTATTTCTTATCTCATTATTTTCCGACGAAAACCGTGTATCTGTAAAACAAGGCAATGTATTAACACAAGTTTTGTATTTATTTTTCGTATTTTCATTCATTGACTTTGTCTTGGCTAAAACTGGTCAAAAGAAGACCGGTTGACAGTATTTCGTCAGTGTGCCAACAACATTGAGGTATTTTTATGAGCACCATAAAACAAGGAGAATTCGAAAGGTAAGGGAAGAAGACAGATAAGAACTTATCCTTCTCATGCTGCATATGAATTCCGGGACTTCCTACTATCGTATGAAGTCGCACGCCCGATTCTTGGACAGCCTGTTTGAGCAAGAACTTTTAACTATTTACGCTCTAATAGCCCATTTTTTTTTGTGACCTGGTGAATTCTTCGCACAACTGTTGCCATCATATTCCCGGTCGTAGCCCACCCACTCGTTCAGTTATCGGACAAACCGTTTTTTCATACGTACGCAGGAATTTTTTTCAACAGCTGTATTTATTGGCCGTCAACTACCCATTTGTGCCCCTTACTGTTTACCTGGAGGAATCGGAGCCCATTGAACGAGCGTGCCTAGAAGAACACTATCACAATTGTCATGTTGGCAATTTTGCTCTTTGCTCTAACGTGCGTAATTTCTTGATGCCGCTTTACCCGATATTGGGCGAGAGGTTTGCCACCTATTTAGTAAGGGCTCGCGCGATCGAGGCCGCCAATCGACCTACCAATCTGCATTCTGAAAATACAGCTGTACAGATTGAGCCCAAAGATTCTCCGCTACCTCCTCTTCCTGCCGCTACCTACAGCTCCATCTACCATGGTTTCGAATCCCGATCCTCCCGCCTTTCCTACGGTGGTCGAGTCACCGATTTACGAAGCCCCCGTATGTCGCATCTCTGCTGTCTCTACGCTCCCCCGAGAGGACCTCCTTGCCGCAGGACCACCTTCCGGCATTCTACCTCCCTGCCATCTTTGGTTCCCTACAGGTAATACATGTTTCTAGTCTATATTTAATTTTCCGTAACTGTCTTTCGGGGTCGTGTGGGAAAGAGAGATAATTTTCCCGATAAGGGCGGGGAGAAAAAAACCATTTTATATATGTGTAACCAAATATCTGGTCGATGTCTAGATCCCAGTCTGTATAATTTGTTTTATTTGTATCGCCCCTTTGTGTCTATCCTTATGCATTCACCCCTTCTCCCCTTTCTGACCACTCCTCCTTATTTCTTATATATCACTAGTTTCCAATATGATTACTTCTTATGTCAGCTGAACCTGAAGATTCAGACTCAGATGAAGGGTGAAAAATGGATCCCATATCGCTCTCATGTATCGGGTCGCCGGCGTACACCATGGCCTGTCACCTAATTTCCCGGCTGACCCATGATCTTTGTGTCTGGGCATCGTCGATTTATTTTTATTTTTATTTTTTTTTCATATTTAACCCATTATTAGACCCACGGAGTAAGCTATATCTGAATTAAACGTTACTGGTTTATTGATATGATTTTAATTATTTTTCTTTAAGAAGTCCTTTATATTTCATCTCGACCTAGCCTACTTGTGTTTTTATGAGTTTACGAAATTTTGCATTTGTGCTTGTACGGTTTCAGTAGGATTTCCCACCAAAACCCAGTAAAAATAGACTTGATAAATATGTTGCTGACTGCACACTTTGGCAATTTAGCCATTGGTAAATGTCTTTGCATTCCTACCATGTATATACTTATACACTAAAATGAACTGTATTCTCCAGTTGATGAATTATGGAACGTTTATGAAATATTTCTTGTTGCCTTCTGACGATTTCAAAACATTTATTATTATTTTATCATACGGTCCCTACCTTTCACAATGCTAAAAACGCACAGCGATATATCCCATATCACCACACTTTACTGTGGTGATATGACATTGCCAATACTTTCATAAGGTAGAATTCCTTAATAAAACCAATGCGAGAATTAATTTTATTTTTTTATGTCAACCAAAAATTTTCAAATAATATTTGCTACAAAATAAAATCGTAGCCTACCTTCGTTCCTTTTTTTAAAAAAAATTGACGCCCGTGCTCTTTTATTACGCAACAAAATAAAAGCAAATTAATTCACGCATGGTTTTATAAAGCAGTTCTACATTTCGAAACACAGACAAGAAAATTGAATACTTTAAATACTTATTAACCCCCACCCCCCCAAAAAAAAAAGAAACCAGCTGGCAACTCTAAATCAAAAAAATTACGTGAACTTGCGTCGGCCTTTCGAAAACACCAAGTGAAATAACATACGTACTATACATTAAATTTCATCCCTCAAAATGAAGCGTTCCGCTGTTTCCCTCCGTCACCCTACCTCCTCACAAAATTACGTGAACTTGCGTCGGCCTTTCGAAATACCAACTGAAATAACATACGAACTATACATTAAATTTCATCCCTCAAAATTAAGCATTACGCTATCCCCCCCCCCCAAACCCCGAAATAAAAATACACCCAGAACATTCTAACTGCCTGCCCACACTTAAGCACATAACTTTTTGCAGGAATACGTACGTTACCTCTGAAATGGTCCGCAGTGACACTAAAGTTGGAAGTTGGATAACGAATCTTTTTTGGGCACTATTAATCTTCGCTGTCGTCCAAATCAACTTTTTCCATTAAAAGGTATGAAAGACGTAGGATACTACTCCAATGAAATGAAATCAGAGAATGAAAAACGCGAAGAACTCACTGTTCAGAAAGCACATTATGCAAATTGAAGAAGGACGACTCATTACGTGAACGACATGATTAAAAAAAAATTTTAAAACACCACTTACGTGAACCTAAGGAGTACGATGTAATTTTTACATGATGAAGTTTCCGTGATGTGTGCCAAGATAAAAAAAAAACGTGTTTCTCCTATCTTTCTAGACACATAGCCTACCCCCGCTCACCCTCATCTCCCTCGAATGGTATCGGCCGCAAATCTGACTGCAGCAAAACACAGTGACGACACAAAGTTTGCATAAACAACACAGCTTATTTACCCCACCCATTTTGTTTTTCATTTTAATAGTTACAGACCGTACGATAAATTAGTTATAGAACCCGTGGCAGACTGTATGGGATTTATGAGCCGATGGGCGTTAAATCCCATACAGTTCGTCAGAGGTACTATAACTATTATATATCATCAGTATTTTTGGGCACAGCATGTAAAATTTCACGTTAAATAACTATACCTCTTAAATCCTATTTACTCTTGTAATTGTGGATGGGACGCTGCTTTGTTCTGCAGCTCCCCAAGATTTTGAATTGTTATTTTTTTTCTTTAACTACATATTTACAGTTATGTTATGTATAGTTGTTGGTTCTTGTTGAGCAGCCTGTATGGTGATTCAACGCATTTTGTAAATAAAGTAAAGTAGTTTGGCATGGGGTTTACGATGGTGCTACTGGTGCCAAATATATACCTTAATTGGTTATTTATTCTGCGTTGATCGTGAGAGGGAAAGTCCTAACGTTATTCCTGCTTATAATTATCGTTTGACCTTTTTGTTAAATCATTATTACCATTGTTTTTTAATTTCGGTCAATTAATTTAGCCGTAGTTTGTATTTTATTTTGGTTAAGATTCACGCAAGTCGTTTTCACTTTTAGCCTTGTATCCACAGCAACGCATGATGTTAATAGATTTTCTCTCTCCCGATTGGCCTGCTCCGCACACGTGATCCAATCCTCGCTTCGTGAATGGTCGATGTGGTTTGGTGTTGCTGGATGTGCCACTACGGGGACATGCCACTGAACACAAGGATCAAGACAATGAAAATTGTTCTCTTTTAGCCGCCATCTTGCCCACTTCACTCGTCTCCCACATTTGCTCTGCCATTTTGCCGTTAATTATTGGTTTAAACCGTAAGTTTCTTGATGAAAGTGATTCCTAAGAATACATAAAGCTTTCCAGTACCGTAATTTCTAATTTGCT
The DNA here is from genome assembly GCA_023313725.1 of Lithobius niger. Taxonomy (NCBI): domain Eukaryota; kingdom Metazoa; phylum Arthropoda; class Chilopoda; order Lithobiomorpha; family Lithobiidae; genus Lithobius; species Lithobius niger. The sequence goes on from JAHWFP010014180.1 coordinate 29,667, forward strand.
ACCTGTTTAAGTGATTTTAAAATTGATATTCTGATCAATTACGTGCCGCGTTTCCAGCATTTAAAATGTTTCTCTCACGTGTGTTGACAAATGCATTGCCGAAGCTAGGTTGATATGCCTGGTAGACTCGCTTCGAAACTTAGATTGGTCTAATTATTGCTAATTATTTTTAATTTATATTTGAATATGCTTCATATAGACTGTAATTAATGCAGCAATGCATAGTTCGTGTTTTCAAATTTTCCAAATGTTGTATTTTGTGGCGATTAAGGTTTTAACTGGTCACCCGCCTCGTACGCATATATACTGCTTTTCTCTCGTGTGTCGGTGATTCGACGAGCAAATGTGGTATGCTAGCGACGATCCTTATCAATACACAACTCCAGGATTTGAAACTATATTAATTTGTTGTGAATATTTATGAATTTTACAAGCGAATGGTATGCCAATTATAATTTTAATGTTTCCCTAATTTATTTAAAATGCAGGAATGGAAAAATCAGTGCATTACACCTTTCACATTTACACGGTGTTTGTCCGCATTTGTCGGCACTAGTGCCTAGAATGCTTGCTACGATACTATTTTGATTGAATAATATTAATAAATAGCCAGCATTATTCCTGTCAATCACTCATTTCATGTAAAATAATTTGGGCCATCATTCTGATAACGTGTAAGGTAAATTATTGATCCTAAGCAAAAGAAAATTTTATGAATCACATACATCACTTGTATGGCCTTTCTCGTGAGTGTCGGCCTTCATGGCAGCGAATGCTGCCTGCCGTGAATACTATTGGTAATAATTACTGTAATGCCAATTTGCTTGTATAATATGGTATGAGTTAAGCCAATCCTGCACCATTTAGTACTTATTTTACCGAGTTAATTGTAAGTACTTTTCTGATTTCTATGATGGCGGTGGGTTCATGCATTTTTTTCCAAAAATCATTGCATTCACGCTTATACGTTTTTTCTCGCATATAATAGCTATGTGAGTTTTGGGTGATAGGCTACTTTGAACCATATAATTTTCAAATATAAATAAATAAAAAATCAACACTTCTAGCCCTATTATTTGATTAATATTTTAATTTTATGACCTATATTCACACAATTTAATAATCATTCACTTATGAAATTTCGATTTGGCATATCAATCGCAACCACAGGTAAGAAAATGTTGGAAACCGTCATTCACATTTATACAGAATCTCCCGTGTGTCAACCCGACGCCGGCTGCAATAGGCTACCTACGGCTGTCAACTATTTTAGTGATGACGATACTCTGCCGTTTTTCCAAGACCGCAATTTTAATTTATTATTGTTTCTGTCCTATTACATATAAACACCAATATTCAGTTGAAATTTCAACATTATTGGCCCGCCATCGCTACAGGTAAGGTAAAATGCCGAATCACAACTTTCGCATTTGTATGTCATCGCATTCAACTACAGCAATAGGCTAGCAATAATTGCCGCCAACCATTATGAACAATTTATTATTTATTTCTCCCAATTACTATGTTTATTTATCACAACCCATTTTCCATAATCTACAATATCACACCTGAAGTCGATTTTGACGACAAGTGTACCAGATGTTAACTACAAGCCTGAACTATGGATCATACTCTGCACAGTTATACCACCTCTTACTGGTGTGTAAGCGGTTGGAGACTGTAGGCTAATATTTAATCGTTGTCCACTTTTGCATCATCAAATTGTCGTTTTAGACGAATTTCTGGAGTGCATTTTGACGAGCGAGTGTTATAAGAATGCAAGGTACCTCTATGGCGCTGTAAGTTTTAATTTATGATCAAGCTTTCTGTATTTATTTTGCAAAAATTCAGCTGATCGTGGCTCAACGAGTTTACGTTTAAATGCATTTTCTCCAGCAGTATTTTCTGAATTTGATGCTGCAAAATTAGGCAAATAGATTTCCAAAGCGTGGTCACTGGAGTCCTCCAGGAGTTTTGCAATGTAACGTTTAAGATTTATTTCCTCCTCCGTCAATCCTCCGTTAACATACTCTACGATTTCCAAGTCAGAAGCTCTATTAAAGGGTACGGGCTGGTTATTTTCTCGTAGGAACCAAGCTCGAATGTGGTTAACGTGTACGCGTAGTATTTTCGTTGGATCTAGAAGATGGACTACACGCACGATAACATCATTAACGAACTCCATAATCCTGAAGGGACCTGTGTAAGCACGCTGTAATTTCGGGGATATTTGTTTAATCAAAACGAACGTTTTGACAAGCGTGTAATCATCCACCAGAAATTTATACGAATGTGCAGTTCTATCATAAAATTTCTGCTGTGTTTTGATAGCTTTCTAGACGAACGATCATGTTATCGCTGTCGTAACAAAGTTGAGCTGGCTCAAAACAGACTGCACTTGGTAGACGAAACTGAGCCAAAGTGGAGGTAGTGTGAAGACAACAAAGTTGAGGAATTTGGCACCGAATTCAGCGCCATGGTTACCATTGGTAGGAATTTATCCAATTCTTGCTGACAGTTTGTTGCCACTTTGCCCAAACCGGTCTCTATGCATTTATTTGCAGCCTCAATTTTCCCTCCTACCCACGAAACATTAGGGGTGAAGTTTATTTGCTTAATTTGAAACAAATTTTCCGTTTTGCGACAATTAAGTTCCGGAATTCTGAGCCGCAGTCCGACCTCAGGGATAAGGGACAGCCAAATCTAGAGATTAGCCTTGTGAATAGCGTATGAGCAACTGTCTAGAGGCTTATAGGCCCTTAGCTTTGCTTTATGTGGTTTATTTGGCCGAGTATAGGCCTGGCAAACTGGGCAACTCTTTACGTAGTTCTCGACATATCTAGCCATGTTAGGCCAGAAGCAGAGCAACTGTATGAGTTCTAGGGTGTGCTTACAGCCATGGTAGCCTGCCATAGGTGTTGCGTGATAGTCCCTTACCACAGCCACCTACAGTAAAGGCCGGATCAGATCAAGACAAATTAGGCAAGTAAAATCAACCATTGACATAGAACAAAGCACAAGTTTGCTAGGTGCTGCCATCTCTACACCAAGCGGCGAAATTTCAAACTAACCGACCAGGGTTCCAAATTCTGTCAACAGATGACGCCACTTGGCAAACTTGCCGCGTCGTTATTTGATTCGCCGTTTTGCGGAGCATTGTTGGAGGCAAAGATGATACGGCCTTTACTGTAGGTGGCTGTGCCCTTACGCAGTGGATTGATAGTGCCCTACGCACACACATTTGAGGTAGGTTATCCATTCGACCCATTTCTGGCTTAGCTAATCGAAACCTATACAGAATTCCATCGTAGTCCTTAAAGTAAACATTTCTGTTATTTTTTGCGTCAATTAAATGTTCTGAACACTATCTTTAAGGCGATCTAGAATGGGCCCAAAGTATTTGTCGGTCCTCTGTTCTGCTGCAAGGTGTGCCCTTGTCCAGTCGGGAAACTGGCTACCTATCTCACACACTGGTATCTCCACTCGTGATAGAGCAAGCATCAGAGACTGCCAGTGACTTGCCTGGTTTGTGCCTTACGATAAAGTCATACTCTCTTAGCTGCAAGAGGACCCTCTCAAGCTTGGGGGGTAAGCTGGTAGCAGTAAAAGTAACACACTGCTAAAAACTGTCGTTAAAAAAAAACGTTTTACCAAGGAGGTAGCAGTGAAAAGTGTCCACTGAATGCACGATAGCAAGGATCTCCCTAACCGTAGCTGTTTCCTTTTTCTCCGCCGGTGTGAGTGTGCGAGAGGTGTAAGCTAAGGGATAGCTTATCCCGCCGTGCATCTGGGACAGCACGCCACCCAGACTAACCAAACTTGCGTCTGTTTCCAAGTAGAAGGGTTGGGTGAAATCTGGGTGCTTTAGGGTTGTTGCATTAGCCATAGCTGCTTTCAGTTCTCTAAAGGCCTTGTCCTCAGCTTCGCCTCAGTAAAACTTGACATTTTTTCTTGTTAGCTTGGTTAAAACGGAGCTAATTTTCGCAAAGTCCGTCACATGATGCTTGTAAAAATTGCAACACCCGAGAAAAGAGCGCACTTGTTTTGGGGTCTTTGGTACTGGGTACTGCTCCATAGCCCTTGTTTTTTCTCTGTCAGGGTGTATGCCCTCCTCTTGTATCACAAATCCCAAAAATTTGACCAATTTACAGCCAAAAGTGCATTTTTCAGCAGATAGTTTCATGCCCGATTTAGCTACCAGGCCTAGTGCCCTATCCACATGACTGATATGTGTGGAGAAATCTGGACTAGACAGTAAAATGTCGTCCAAATAAATGGCACAATAGATGCCTAAAATATCCACAAATATCTGCTGTGCACAAAACTGAAAATGTGCGGGACTCGGTTTAAGCCCCATGGGAACCCTCAAAAACGAAAATTGTCTGTTACATGAACAGAATGAGGCTTTAGGCACTGCTGAATCTTCAAGTTTCAGCTGGTAAAACCCAAATTTGAAACCCAACTTTAAAAAAATATTTAGCGCCACTCAAATGTGCCATGCTTTCGCTTACAGTAGGGATTGGTACACTGACACTTTCAACAGTGGAATTCAACCCTCGTAGGTCAACGACGAGCCTATATCCCGAAGGCTTGCACCTCACAAGAAGACATGGCGACATCCATGCACTTTTCTTTTCTTTTATGATGCCAGTTCGCAACATTTCCTCCAAATAGGTGTCCAGTAGCTCCCTTTGATGAAAAGACACTCGGTGCAGTTTTGAGCGCACTGGCTCCGAGTTCCCTGTATCAATATTTACCTCGTACCCTTTGTATAAACCTAGGTCAAAATCATGTTTTGAGAAAGATTCCTGATGATTTTTAAGCATATCAAGGAATTCTGGCTTTTGTTCGTCGCTTAGATCAGGAAAAACAAATTTGTGCTTCAATTTGTCCCAATCCGCATCCAATTCCTCCTTTGAACGCTGTTTGGGGGGCTTAGGAGGCTCTGCTGGGAGTTCAGCAGGCACCTCTGCTCCCTGTGTGGCTTGTTGCGCAGCAATCTCGATGGGCTTTGTGCTGGATGTTCTCGCGTCGACCAGATGTGTGTCTACGGAAGCCACGCTATCGTCGTGGTCCACCAAAGCAGTTGTATAAACGCCTAAAACTGCGCCCACTGAAAGTCTTACAGGGAAGCCACCCATATTAATGCATAGAATTGGTATGGTGCCAGTAGGATTAGTATTTACTAGACTATGCGCAAAACAAATTCCAGTATTACCATTCCTTGGTGTGAATACACCTGTCTGGATTTCTGGCTGGGGAGTATTTAACAAACCAGTTACTCGGCACTCAGTATTGCTTGGAATTATTTCATCTCTGAATAACGTAACTTCGACGTCAACATACTCGTGTTGTGGAGCGCAATTCCAACTTGATTCAGGGTTTTTGTCTGTACATTCATCCGAAGAAACAGTAATTACTGCAATATGTGGATTAATAAGCTTATATGTATCCCTATTAATTAATTCCATATTAATGTTGTATGCCGGCCATGCAGCCCCTGCTGATGGAGACATTTGATACTCGAGCTCGCCAATTTCCAGAACATTACTTGAGTAATTTATTTTCACCAAATCAGCCTGACTTGATAAAAAATCAAAGCCTAATAACATTGGTATGTCACCAAAACTGCCATCGGGCACAATGACAAATTCGACCTCCCTTTCGAACCCACATTTAGAAACAGTTGTAGTGATCTTCCGTGTAGCTGCTATACGACGATTTCCCACGCCTACCAGATCAATTGGTTTGTTGAGGTTTATTAAATGAGCGTGACTAGACTCGTGTTTAAGCAAGGCCTGCGCTGATGTATTGTCAAGTAAACTTCACGATGAGCCGGTGTCGACTAAACACACTTTAGGTACACCACCAACGTAAAATACAAGGTAGGGCCTTCGTACGTCGTGTGTCGTTTATCCTTGACGATATTAATGGGTACACTATTTCTAATTGTTTCTTCATTTACTCCTTCGTCGTCAAAATCCAACAGAGAGCCATCTGCGTTTCTAGTTTCTACCGCCGCCCCTAGATGGCGCTCAGTGTACCAGAGACAGCTCGTTTTGGCACTTTTGTTCATATTCAAACTACCGTCTCGCTTCACTGACTACTTGTTTACAGGTGGATTATTGGCGACTGTAACTGACGTACTATCCCACAAAGTTAATCATATAGTTGGCTCGTTCACACCATTTACTGTAGGAATCCTAACCTTCCATTCGTCCAAAACACGTTTTGAAATACCCATAGCCGAACCGGACGGCATTTCTACGTCAGTTTTAGGAAAAGTTTGTGGATAGTGTCTAAGCTGCACGTTTCGTGTTTCGCCATGCAGTGCGATTACGATAGGCTTGTTGCTGTCCAGTGGATTTAACTCCGAGTGAAAATTAGTGGCGTCAACACCATCTTCGAACAAGGTAACGATTACAGAATCACATTTTAGATCATAAGTATCATTTACTGCACTTAATGCATCTTTAAATTCATCCGTAAGGTTCACGTTGTTGTCTAATGATGAAGCCACGTATCTCGAGGGAGTTTTACCAAAATAACATGCTAGCCTAGGCAAGGTTAGCTTTTGTTGATGCCAGTCAGATTGTGCATATATTTTGTTCATTAATGCATCAGCCTCTTCACTTGAAAACAACTGCATTGTAGTAACCTTTAAAGGCTTAAAATTTGTGACATTAGCTGAAGTTTTAACAGGACTTTTAACATCTATCGAACCGATATGAGCCCCAGATTGAATTGTTGAACTCAACAGGTTGCTGCTTAGCTTAGAATCCCTGTCATATTCTAAGCTATCAACTCGTTTTTTGACACTTTGTTCACCTCACCCGACTGTTCCACCTGAGCCGCGTGCTGTGGGACCTGTGCATTATTACCAGTATTATCCTGGTTTTGGCGAGGATAATTTTGCTCCTGGTAATTTTGGTTTTGGCGATTATCCCTGTTGTACTGTTGGCCCTTATGTCCGCAATAGCCTGTTTTGCCATTATTTTTCTGTTGCTTCTTTGCATTACCTTGAACAGAATATCTGGTCGCAAACCCAGAAAAGTAAAATTCCACGCCTATTATTGCCTCTTTGAAGAAAATTTCCACGGCCTCCTCTATAGTTTCCCTGACTTTGACCTGCCATTTGTTGTCTTTGCTCGTTTCTCTGTCGCACCAGCTGTAGGCGGTGTGGAGCTGCACGGCAATCTCGGCACACGTGCCCCTTGCCAAAACATTTAAAACATGATCTTGTTTCCTGATTATCATTGTTAATTGCACTGACTCTTGCCTCATGTAAAGAGTCCCTGGTTCGTTTCAATTTGTTGCAAGATTTTTCCAATGCCTCAAAACACTCTAAAATCGAACTCATTGCTAAGTTGTTCACTGTAGGGTTGGTTGGCTGACTGCTCTCAGTCTGTTTACCTAGCGTCACCCCTTTTTGCCCGTTCCTATCCGGTTCGAGCAAAAGTGCATTCCTACCTTGTACCACTGATCTTTTCAAAACTGCGTGGTTGCACATATCATGAAAACTAGACGGATTGACAGCCGTCAAATGCGACTCGATGTCGGGCGTCATTGCCTGCAAAAAAGCTGCCCTTAGTCCTTTATCCTTAGATGCAAGTGTATGAGTCTTTTCCGCCTGACTGTCTTCAGGCTTAATTAGCCAAATAGCTGAAGCCATAGTCTTCAAGTGTTGGGCAAAAGCCTCCAAAGACTCTCCTGGCTTCATTTTTGTATGGAAGAGTAAGGCCATTGTAATGCTTCTACCACCCGACTCGAACCGATCGATTAAAGCTTATTTGAATTTGCTCCAACTATTCAACTCAGAAATATTGGGGTTTGTGGCCAGGAATTTGGCCACATTACCAGTACACTTAGCGCTAGCCGCCACTATCAACTCCGAGTATGCTAACTGGGGGTCTAGTTTCCTCAAATTTTCGTACATTAATGAAAAAGTGAAGACATCAACGCTTTCATCTCCCGAAAATGGTATTATTGATTTCTTAGCTGCCCTTATGTCCTCCCAAAGCCTTGGGTTATTACGAACCGTACCCTGGTTTTGCGCTCTGAAACTTTCAGACAATTCTCTAAACATTTTCAACTGATTATCAGCAGCTTGTCGCATAATGCGCTTTTGAGAATCGGTTGCTGCCTGTAAACATGTAGCCAGCATTAGCTACTGTACTCGTATTATGGCCACCACTGTGGGCTGGCAGATCTTGAGATCGAACCTGCGATGAAATATTGTCGCTAGGCCCATTTGCGGCGCGAGCTCTATCTAGTCTTGCCATGATCTGATTAGAAGAGAGCGATCTGTCACGACTATGCACTGGTGAAGGCGAATTGCCTCTGCTGGTTTGAATATCAGCTTCTGATTCAGATTCACTCAAAGGCCTAGGCCTACGCCTTATTTGTTTCGGAGTACAAGTCGCTAAAAGACTTGAATCATCAAGCTCACCAATAATTCTCTTCCGTATAATAGGCCTGCCCCTAGACGAGCGGGTTACAGCCCCTCGAGTTACTCTTGGTCGACCCTTAGGCATGGCAAAATTTCACGATTGCCAACAAAAAATGTAAAGCCAGGAAAAAAAGGGAAAAAAAATGTTTCAACCAAAACATTGACCCTAGCACTATAATTGAACGTCTCTGCTATACTATTTTTTTTTACTACTATCAGTCTTCACTGAATCCACACAAAAATTTGATTTTGACCAAAACAATGGCCCTAGTACTATAATCAGACGTCCCTGCTACAGTATTTGGCAGCAAAAAAATGTACGGCTGTCAACCCTGCACTGAACTTACACAAAAATAACCACGCTCGACCAAAAGCAATTCGTACCCAAAATTATCAACCAACAATTTGAATGCAGCTGCCAAAACACAATTCGCTATTTCGACCGTTATTAAAATCACCAATTACTATTACTTTTCAACAACATCTCGCTATTTGCAACAATCAACCCTGAGCAACAGCAATCGCTAAATTCAATTTATCCTGAATAGCGCTCCTTATGCAACAATAAGCACCTCAAACAACATCAATAGTCTACCAACACAACCAAGAATCCAAGAACAGAATACTGAAACTCGTAAAACGAAATCTGCACTAGTAAAAAAAATTTAAAAAATAAAAATTTTAACTGAATTTAATTCGAACTGGTCACCAGAAGTAATCTAAAAGGCCACGTGAGTAACTTCTGACACCATTGTTTTGTGTCCACTTTAGTTAATTCCACAAAAGCAAACTCAAAATGTCTAGAATGGCAAACAAAAATATACTTGACACCAAATATCACTTAACTATAATAAAAATCAAGACATGACAAGAAATGGATTAATGTACTTGTTTAATTCGTGAATTTATTTCCACCTTGGCTTATTTAGCCTTATACTTTCAATTACGATTATTGAATATACGAGCAAAACATTTTTGCGTTACTTCAGGTGCCTGAAAAATAATGATAGAGAGCAGAAAGTAAAAGAGATCGTATTCATGGACTCTGACAAATAGTAGATTGTAGCCTAGCTAATTCCTTCAAGAGTGCTAATATCTCGAATTACTGTCCTTCCATTTCCAATTAATATATCAGTTGAATTACTCAATAAGCAGGCTGTATCGTGAACGATACAGCTATACTTATCGCTGATCCCAGCAGCTTGAGGCTGCGTTGCCTGGCAACCGGACTCACAGTCCCCCTGAGTTGAAGGCCTCACTCTCGGCTTGGCTCGCAACGGTGGCTCGGCTCGGCTAGGCTAGGCGGACGGACAAGACGACAATCTGAACTCTAAAACGACGACTGACTCTGGCCATTCTATTTTGTGTTTTAAAGGCCAGGTTGCAATACTAGGAATTGGAGGTGTTGCAAGAGATATTTATTACTTTAGTGTGGCTTGAGTTAGGTTAGCTTGAAATGCATTTCTATGAACGCCAGCCTAGCTTGAAACTAGCGCTCTTGCTTTACTGAGAATTGTCCAAGATGTCTGCCTGCTCTTCCGAGAAACCCGGATATAAACTTCGCGTAAGATTTTCTTAAGATAGTTTGGGTGGTCGGCCTGGCTAAAATACAGCTGCAAGTTTCAACTTGTCTAAATTATTGTGGCTCTCTTTTCTCAATCCCTGTTGGTCTTTTGAGGCTCTATTTATGAAAATAAAATAGCTTGGCTTGTAATATTGTTTTAGCAATAATAAATACTTGTAGGTCATGCGCTTTTCATGTTTGATTACAATATTGAGTAGTTGAATTATTGATATCTGTAATTGAATTATTGATATCTGTAATTGAA
>JAHWFP010014181.1:6455-24081 GCA_023313725.1 Lithobius niger
TCTTTGGATTTGAAGGGGGAGGGGGAAACAAAAGGAAGGAAAAGCGGGAAAGTGGAGTGGAACAGGCTGGAAAGGGGAAAAAGGAAGGAGGGAAAAAATTATATGAAAAAAGGTCCCACAACACAGTGGTTATTAGCGCCTGTAATTTTACGAATTCGAACCTATTTTAGCCAGCGAAACAGTGCACAGCTGAAAAGCTGCAGACAATTGACAGATAAGAAATAGTACAGAGGGGAAGAAAAAGGCCTGTAACGATATTTTTTTTTCGATAATTAATGTCTGGAAATGATCATGTGAAAAAGCTGTTGGCAACTTCACAGAATTTTAATAATTTTTAGAAATATCAAAATGTCTGTGAAATGATTGGCTGCGAAATGGATGTCTGAAACGATCGTGTCTTTGAAATGAATGTCTACGAAGTGATTGTCTGTGAAATGATTGGCTCCGAAATGGATGTCTGAAACGATCGTGTCTTTGAAATGAATGTCTACGAAGTGATTGTCTGTGAAACGATTGGCTTCCGTTTTAGCTGATGGGTTTGTGTTTTGTTACGAACATTTTTTTCACTGGAGTTGGCTTCAGCCCATAAGTTCCCTGCTGTACGTATTTCTCACAATCTCACCATAACATATGTATTTACTATTAATCTTCCTTACTATCATAGAATGGTAAGGAAGATTAATAATACGTAGTTGCGAAAACACGAAAAGTTGAAGATGCTGTTGCTAGAAAATGCGTCCTCTTCTCTTTTCAAATTAAAATTATTTTCTTGATTCGTGACTAGCATTTCTTCTTGTAGTAGTCTGATACCGAATCACTTACTGAACGTGGCTTCGATTGGTAGCACTTTGCTGCATTTATGCGTCAGACGTATAATAAAAAACTAATTATAACGAGCTACCTGTTTTCCTTAGGAAGCATGGTATATAATCAGTCATCGCAATCCAAGCTAGAGACAAGGGTATGTTTTACCAGAAACCTACACCGGCCGGATCTGGGATGAAAAATAGCATACGTATTTGGGTTGGACAATGGCTGCCAGTAGTAGGATAGTGTGGGATTTGACCAGGACAGAGGACAGACAGACAAGATGGCCGCTCCCATGTAAACCGGAAGTGCCGCCAGTTTCCACATTTTCCAAGATGGCTGCTCTCTCGAGAACCGGAAGCGGAACTAGAAGTGCCACCATTTTGACCTGACCACTTCCTGACCGCCATTTTTGGGTGTTCCATATTGAAGGGCTCCATCTTGGGGTAGCCGCCAGTTTAGGGTGTACCATATTGAAGGTCTCCATCTTGGGGTGGCCGCCATTTTGGGGTATTCCATATTGAAAGTCTCCATTTTGGGGCAATCTCAGGCACGTCTACAACAACCACATCGGGTGTGGCATGAGCTTTGAGGAGTTTAAGCGGACTTGCGGGAAGTGTTGGAACTCCGACCCACACGGATTTCTAACGATTGACAAAACCAAACCCTTAAGAGAAGGGAGGTACAGACGCATGTTGGATTGAGTCTGTTACTGAGTTGAAACGGGTTAGTTTGACCCGATTTGGACGTCGACGTTGACGAGAACGTGAGCGTTTGGGTTGATGAGAACGTTTGTCTGGGTTGACGTGGACGTGAGCTTGGGTTCAATTTGGCGTAGACAAGGACGATTGCCTGCTCATTTTGAGGGGTAAGACTGTGACTGTGAGACTGCACTTGAGGAAGATGAAGTGGTGGAGCGGCTCAGTACCCGATGATATGAGGGGTAACCAAAAAAATGAACTCGTCGGCAGCCTTGTGATGGGGCGAGAAAATGAACTTGGCGGCAGCCTTGTGATGGAGTCACCGAGGTCTGGAGTTTAAGGGTGGCCAGATTGCGAACCATTTTGTTCTAGGACCTACCATTCCCAAGTTATGGCCGGTTAATCGCAAAATGAATTTGGTGGCTGCATGGGGCACATTGGGGAAGCCGAATCTCGAACTGTTTCGCTCCAGGACTAGTGGTTCCCGAGTTACGACCGGTTAATCTCAAAAGGAATTCGATGGCATGAGGGACACTCGGGAAGCTCAATACCGACTCGTTTCGCTCCAGGGCTCACGGTTCCCGAGTTATGCCTGCGGGTCCGCACTTCCTCGAGATGTTGCGCAAGGTCGATTGAAAAACTTTTCATATATAAAGCCAAATCTGTTTATACACGACTTAACTTCTAACCCACAACTCAAAGATGCAGTGTGATTTCCCCGATCGACGCAGGTACCGTTCCGAAGAGACTATTCCCCTCATTCCACAGCTGCTCGACTCACTGACTAGGGTGAAGATTTTTAGCCGGGAGGACTCTGCAAATTCGGGCAAAGTGTGAACTCCCCTCATTCCGCAGCTGCTCGACCCACTGACTGGGGTGAAGATTTTTAGCCGGGGGAGGTTGCGGAGCCTGCGGAGTTTCCGGAGATGGAACTGTTTAGGAATCCGGAGCTTAAGAGAGACTCGACGAAGAAGCGTGAAAAACGATACCGGGAACCATTCCAGTATCGAGGATGGTACCCTCCCAAAGCGATTTCTCCCTTCACCGGCGACGCGACCCGACCCGGTTACTGTGAAGTGGGTTAAGCTGGGGGAGGCAAGGGCTACGGAGGATGGGAGGATGTGGTTGTTGCGGGGCGTGGGACGTGTGAGCAAACCTGAGGCCCTTGATTTCGAATCCTATAGAATTCAACACCAGCATCCTAGCGATCGTCCTAGGACGCCCTATTTCAATCCTAGACATTAAGCATCGCTCCTATGTAACCTGCATTTTCCAAGGTGGGCATGCAGTCGTGCCTTGTCCTATTCCCAATCCATATCATCCCACCCCTCCGGTAACTGCAGCCTTGACGCGGCGGAGGGGCTCAGTACCCCGATGGTACGAGGGGGAAGCCAGTAGCAGTGAAATGAACTTCATGGTGGCCCGACCGAAGGGCAGACCGGATTCCCAAGTTACTGCCAGTTTTTTACAAAGTGAACTCAGTAGTTGCCACCCAGTTTACGTAGTGTGGGCAAAGCGCCGGGTAGAGCCGGAGAAAGCCAACTTACGAACCGTTTAGCTCTAGGACCGGCAGTTCCAGAGGTACAACCAGTTAAGTCGGAACACAGGGGTGGGCCAACTTCCAAAAATGGTGGTACCCAATTGTGTGAGGGCCAGTCAGGGGAAGCTAAATCCCGAACCGTTTCTCTCTAGGATCGACAGTTCGCGAGTTATTGGGGTGGGCCAACTGCAAAACTAGAATTTTGGGAAGGCCATCAGTAGGCTGGGACTCCCACCGTTCGCATAAGGGTGGCCGAATTTCGATCGGTTTCGCTCTATGACCAGTGGTTCCTGAGTTATGGGCATTTTAAATAATTTCGGGAATCGAAACTGAAACTGAAACCCCAAAATGGCCTCCTTCAATATGAGACACCCCAAGATGGAGACCTACAATATGAAACACCCCAAAATGGAAACCTTTAATATGGAACACCCCAAAATGGCGACCAGGAAGTGACGTCATTCCAAATGGTGGCAATTCCGGTTCCACTTCCGGTTTTCAGGGGAGAGCCATCTTGGAAAATGACAGCACTTTCGGTTTACATGGGGGCGGCCATCTTGTCTGTCTGTCCTCGGTCTTGGTTGAATCCCACACTATCCTACTACTGCTGCCAAAAGCGCCGCTGATACAATTGATTTGTCTTGTTGCCGCTTTTTACCAACACAGGGTGACACCCTCCGTAAAAAAATGTTGCCTTCCTTGAAACACTTTCTGGATAAACGAACATGTCGCTATTTACTGAAGAGCTATGTGCTGTCGAGAAATTTAATACATTTCGGGCAAAAAAACGGAAATTTATTTATTTGTTCGTATAAGCTATTTTCCGGGTAATTACTGAGATTAAGTTAGTGAATTACTAAGCTTTTTGTCAGTTGCCGCTATTTGGCAGTAGATGGCAGGACTCACCACACAAAGAATTCACTGATGCTATTTACTTTGTAACTTCCGAACAGACCTCAAAGAGAAATGGACCCACTCGTGGCGACCATTTCGTCTATCGCCCTAATATTGTTATAGATCGGGCCGGATTGTTGACTGGCTTTACTTAAGGTCTTTCCCAAGTTTATTAGGAAAATGATTTTTTTTAAATTGTAAACTTAAGACGATGTTATTTAATCGGAGAAGTGAAAAAGCAATGAGAACAATTTCAAGTTTTGTTTCTTCAACCTATTTGAGAATTCTCGTGTTTCATTCAGCCTATCTTTTTTTTAATTGCTACATCATCGTCAAACGTCAGTTGTCCCACCAAGGTACTGATTTAAGCTTCACATTAAACCTTCTAATAATAATGTAATCGTATCTATATTTTCATCTTGATACCGAGTCATAGACTTACAAACTTCTCTTTAATTGGTTTAATTGGTAAACTTCTCTTATTACTGCCGCTTCTATCCACCAGACATAATAAATTATAATCAGCTATCTTCTTTCCATTAAGGACCTAGGTTTCCCTTAGCAAGCAAGATAAAATTGGTTAATTAATTTTATTTAGGTTCCGTGATGTACACATGAGAGAAACAAGGAGATTAGACAGTTTTGTTTTGTCTAGATGACCACATACTAGCTTTCACGGCATTTTGTTATAACTTAATTGTTTTCTTAACTGCAGCTTTACTTAACTGCAGCTTTACCTGCTCCAGCCGACCGTTCTGAGTACTTGAGTGACACAGACCCTCTTCCAGTTAATACTAGAGTGACGGAACTTCCCTGTCCTCTGTAATGTGTGGTGCAGTGGCAACCCGGACCACTGCACTGTGACTGAGGTTGGCGCTAATGACCGAGCTGTCAACGCGCCATTAAGCCTCGACCCCCCCCCCCCCCCCCCCGTCCTCTGTTTGCCTGTTGGCTTTGACCAGAGCTTATCTTCTGGCGCCGTTACACGATGGGCCTTGGTTTGTTGAGACAGGGGACCCTCATATTTTCATCCCCTTCGTCCTGGCATTTATCAACTTGAACTTTTGGGCTTGTCTTGTGTCAGATGTCCTCAGGGTCGTTTAGTACTGGTACTTCCCGCTGCACTGGGCCCCTGGGGGTGATCAGTGGAATATTGTGGCCTCTTTTATTATATAAGAATTTGTTATGCAATGTAAAAGATTCTCTATAAAATTCTGTGGAAGGCTTCTCACGCATGCATAAACCTAAATTCTCGTGCTATGCTTCCTTTGGTTTTTCTTTTCTTCTCTTTTTTTGCTCGACCAACGCGGACCGATTTAGGGTCTGCTCTTCTGGCCTTATGCAGGTCGGGCCTTACAAGTACATAAGAAGGAAAACCAAAAAAGTTCTCAGGTGAACATTCTTGAACATCAACCACCGAAAATGCTGTAAGTCGTGGCAAGCCTTCTTGACTCCTTCATTGAAATAAATGCCAGATGTCAACAAATTTCAGCATGGACGTACGTTGTATTTCCGGTCTCTTCGAATTTAATTAGAAGTACGATGCCATGAGGTTCGATAGCCAAACCATTCTACCTTAACTCCAAATTCATCCTCTAGTCGCACTAGTATTGCTCTCTCCGCCTCCAACAACAACAACAGGTGTCACGTTATTGCGCACTATACTGAGAAGTGGTCGTATTAAGTTTCCTTTAGATGTAAAAACTATGCTTTTTATAAAAAGTTATTTCCCTGTTAGTTCCTATATAGGTTATGGCAAGAGTTTTATGCCTGAGCAATCCCCTAAATATTTGCTTCCGGTTTCCAGTTTACTTCCCAAATAAAGCCCACGATCTATTCGCGTTCAGTTTTCCTACTATTATGTTTTTCCTTTCGGCTCCAAATAACAGCGATGAAACACAACGCAAAGCCTCATTCCAAGCAGACAAATATCGGAAATATAGGAGCATTTCACGGTTTATAGGAATCCTGGTTAAAATAGGGAATGTAATTTTAGGAAGACTGAGACCCCTGAATATGCCACAAATGTAAATCATTTACAATAATCAGTCATCGCGATTTGAAGACAGAGGCAGAGTATGCTTTACTTATGGTTTTTCCCAAGCATATTAGGAAAATGATTTTAAAAATTGTAAACTTAAGACGATATTATTTAATCGGAGAAGTGAAGAAGCAATGAGAACAATTTCAAGTTTAGTTTCTGATTGCTTTTGAGTGATAAACCCTAAAGTACCTGACCTGGCTTTGTTTGCGACGTCTGCTCTCGAATGGCGTCGGAATCGTCGGGAAGCGCAGTGAAAAGGCCAATTTGCGCGTTTGTTGTCTGAAAGGTGCCGTCGATTCCGACGCGATAGTGATGTCGTTTTTGCAGCCATTGCCACGCGTTTTGTGGTCCGTCTGCAACCGCTCTAATTGTCTTCGAGCGTTATCTGCTCCAGACGACCATTCTGACTACTTCAGTGAGACAGACCCCCTTCCAGTTCTTACTAGAGTGGCGGAACTTGATAGTCCTCTATTTTCATGACTTTGGACAGAGCTTACTGTGGGGTACGGGGACACGGTTTGACGAGGAAGAAGGTAAATTCTTGCCCAAACTGTCCCAACGATGATATATGATGTAACTATTCCCCCCACGTCAGAGGAACAATGGATCGTGCTGTGGGCGGAGAAATGTCCAGAGGTTTGGAGTTTTACGGCAACGATGGCAGGTTTATTCTCGGGAAGGAAAGTAAGTAGACGTGTACAATGGCAACTATCATGATTTGAATACCATGACATCGGAGACTGTAACACAATCCGCCATCTTTTGGAATACGATTCCTTACTTTGGTTACCTGTTTTTTTTTTCCTCGATAATCTTCTCTTTCGACAGTACTACAAATCTGCCCACATTGATTTGTGAATCATTTTTAGGTTACACACCTATTAACAATCCTGATTTTATATGGGGAATGCATCCCGCCGGCTGTCAAGACATGATAAGGCCGAACGAGGTCCTTGCCATCTTTTTGTTACACTTTCCATAGGAGACAAGATGGAGGCAAGACAAATACTACGTCATCATGCGTAACGTATACAGCACGAAAAAACCCTCCTTGACACGAAGGTATTGTTTAGAACTTTATTGCGTTACGTGTAGACACTGAGTTTTACGAAACGATTAGCGATTAGTAGCAGCAAAACATTGCTATGGCTAATCAAGTGCTGGAACGGGAAATCCAGTTCCCACATTTCCCCCTCTAGGCTTAGTAAGTGTTTTGCCTCTTATACTAGGGTACAATCTTACACATACGCAAAAGAAAATACACTACGTACCCCCCCCCCCCCCCTCGTGCGTAGGGAAGATTCTGCCCACAGAGTAGCATAGTGTGGTTTCGTTTCCACACCTAATAAAAAGAAAAAAAAAGTTATAATATCATAACGCCTAAAGTATACGTAAAGATACCTAAAATTCCTGGAGAGTTATACCCTGACGGGGCAGTTATTGCGCTTGCACTTAAGTATAAGAAGTTTTTTTTGTGTGTGTGTGTGTGTTACATAGATAGAAACAACATGCCTTAGTGTACAGTTTGTTATATGTATAATATACAGGTTACGTCATATCGGAGTCATCATCCTGGGAGTTGATTATGGAAGGCAATCAGGGGGTAAACCCCGTAACCTGCGAGAGACTCTGATTGGCCATGGTGGGGGCTGTGGTAGCACTGGTGGGAGTACAGGGACCAGATGTTCAACATTTTGTCGGACAATCTGAGGGGTAGGATGTGGTGTAATATCATCATCCGAGTCCTCACTATTATAAGATACAACCCTCGCCATGTGCAGAGATGAGGGGGGGGATTGAGGCTTAATGGCGCGTCGACAACTTGGTCATTAGCGCCAACCTCAGTCACAGTACAGTGGTCCGAGTTGCCACTGCACCACACATTACAGAGATGTTATTCAAACCCCTAATCTAAATCTTGTCATACATCTGTACCTCCTGCAAAAATTGAAAAACACCGGACAGGAGGACAGACTTATCACCCAATTGACGCGCAATGTCATGCGGAAGATGGAAACGACGACGAACACCATCAAGATGGTGACAATCAACAAGGAAGTGCCGGACCGTAAGTGGCCGTCGACACCAAGAACATTCAGGAGGGTCAACCCCCCGCAAAAGGAAACAGTGAGTAAGTCGAGTGTGACCAACGCGCAAACGGGCCAACACCACCTCCTCACGGCGACTGCGGCGACACGCCGAGTGCCATAAGAAGAAGAAGATGAACACCAGATGAATCTATCACCGAGTCCCCAATAGACCATTCCTGGTGATCACCGAAACCCCCAAATAAATCCGAAGCATTTCGTGCTTCATTGAAAGTCACGTTTCTCCCAGAACGTATTTTTGGGCCAGAATATTATACAATTTATGAGCACTTAGTATGATTGTATCCTAGACATATACAAGGTACAGCTGTAGCGTCATACATTCCTTGCCTGGATTTATCTACATGTAAGTATGCGAGGCACGCAAATCGTTTATGTTTGACAATAACAGGGGGTCTGCCCGACCATTTTTGTAAAGGAGTCACACCATTGGTAAGTGAACGAGAGTTCAGGCTATTTCGGGCATCTGCAGCCGCATGAACGGCACCAGGCCAGAACGTGGGGGGCAGATTTGCGTCCTGCAGGAATGAACGGGCCATAGTCTTGAACACCCCATGTGATCTTTCTACAAATGGGTTGTGCTACGGGATGAAATACATGCTTTTAATGTGACTTATACTCTTATCGACACAAAATTGTTGGAATAAAGCACTAGAAAACTCCCCAGCGTTATCGCTGGGAATTCTTTGTAAGCGTCTACGGATTTTATTTTCTTGCTCCAATACTAAGTCCCTGAAGACTTCAAAAACTTGACTTTTATGGGTTATGGGTTAAACAAACACTCGTCTGGTGTATACGTCCAAGATTGTTAAAAAGTATCCTTCCATTTGCATGCCTACAACATTACTCGGTCCACATACATCCAAATCCCACTGTTCTAGTGGCACTGTAGCCTTACGGAAAGTGGACAACGGTATTTTCTTTCGGCGCCCTTACACGAAAAGAATGTAGGGTAATAGGACATTGTTATAGCATGGATTTTGTTCAAATGGGCTGGCGTAAGCGAGGTAGAGGAACATCATCGGAGGTGTAGAACTCCGTCGGGAGCTTCGCACCCTTGGACGCCTTCTACCAACGGGGTAGTTGTCCTACATGCCAACAACTAACTCGTGTGCACAAGGGAGGTTGTTTCGTATTCCAGTCATGTTGCGATTTAAGGCATTTCAGTTATGATACTTCTGTTTTGAGACCATAGGATGGCAGTCGCCATTATGGTGGAGGCTGTCGCCATGAGTGTTGTGGAATTTATTTCGGACTGCAAATGTTGAAACCATGCCACCCCAGCGAAGTCCCACTGATGACGTCACTTGCGAATTCAAGTCCAAGATTAAGATGACGTCATATTTTAACTCCCGATTGTAACTTAGAAAGTAATTTCCATTGTTTGCTGAATGATGACCAATTATTTTAACAATATGTAACATGCAAATTGCCTGCAGTTTGTACGTCATCAATCGTAATGGCTCGAGCTCGCTTGGCCTTTCGTCCAGTGCTCTCAACAATTAGTGGGTGAACCGAATTAGAATTCATCCGTCACTGTCCTCCCATCATCCCAGTTCACAAGGTAATTTCGGCCAGCTTAACTAGAATTATTTCCTTATTTTTCCCTAAGTCCCCAAATGTAACATCAAACCTGACCAACCCTGTTCTTTGTATAGATGTCAGATTACTTACTGAAACCAAACCATAACTCGAATACTGTTGCAACTGTCTAACCTAAGTATGCCTATAGATGCCCTGACATTCCAAATTAGGTCCTGAGCAAAAGTAAAGTGCCCCCGTGTAAGGGCGCGTTTAGCAGCGACTCGCCTTTGCATTCTCACTGCTAGAACTCAATCGCGATGGCAAAGGTGACATTGCCACGGTAACAACGCTAAATGGATTAGCTAAATCCGACATCGTTTGAGTAAATACTTGCAGTCTTATAATCCGTGCTAATAATATAAAGAATTCCTCATGACGAAATAATTTCCCCAAACGCTTCTGGACTCACGTTATTTGCTGTTTACCCCCATGTTGGAATTTGAGGTGATTTTTAGCTTCTAGCTGCGAGTGCAAAACCGAGTGGTTGCATTAACGTGCCCGAAGTCAGGAGAGCCTGAGCCCTCCAACGCTCCTTATTATAATATCATGCGGACTGAACCTAGACTTTTGCTCCAAGTTGAAACACTGAAATTGCCACATGAGAACCTTAGTCCGACGAGCAAGGTATCACTCGCATGGCTTCAATTGAACTGTAAAACGGTTTCCTAAATACTTCCATTTCGAGGCGAACATTTGAGCAAATATGCCAATAGCTATTTACTTTTCGAAATTGATATTTGCATCGTTTGTAACACAGCGTTTTTACATTTAGCAACCTTCCTTCAATATAAAATTTGCGTTGCCTTCGTCGCACACCATGGGAATGATGAATTATGGGATGCGTATTTCACGAATCTCATTGACACGAGAGCAGAGGCGAAAACGGCGTGCACCATTGGCGCCAGTATGTTTATACTGTTTTTAAAATTAATAAAAGTTGGGACACATGTTCATCAAGTCCAACAAAGCTTGTATACTAAATTTGTGTGAAAAACATTGAAAGACAGCAGAAAAATTAAGCATCGAAATTTCGGCTTTAATCTAGGAGGGTCGGGTCAAACCTTACAGTCCGTCTTTACTAATGCTGAAAATCTAAATCATTTGTAACAATCAATCGTCTTCGATTTCGTGGTAGAGGAAGAGCGCTTGAGTGTTGGTCTTTTCGCAACCTGATTGGGAGTCATACTCAGAAAAAATCTCCTAATAAATTGCAAACCCAAGAAGATATTATCTGATCGAAGGATTGAGAACAATTTCAATTTTTGTTTCTGCAAGGTATTTTAGGATTGCAGCGTTTCGTTACTATTGTTTTAATTTACTAAAATTCCTAAAACTCCAATTGTTCCTACACCGTACTGACTCCAGGTTTACATAAAACTTCTCATGGCACGGTCTTTTTTTCTTATCTAAAATTCTTGTTTGCTGTACGTGTATTGTTCCGTCGTAGAGTCTGTCTTTGGTTTCGTCACAAGTACATTTATTTTGGCCCTTTTTAATGGGCCAGGCATATAATTCAAAAACTGGTTTTAACCAGTTCTCCGTAGACCTATTTTTTTCCCTTGGCAAGCAAATTTAAACTACGCGAGTGTCCAATGAAGATATTTGGTCACTTTTTAAAATAGGTTCAGTGGCATACAGGGTGAGTCAAAATTATCGACCCAGTGGATTGGGGGGCTGCATGGTTTGATTTAGTCATCAAACAACCATCCATTGTTGGTCACCACGTAGGGGGCCACGTTTTGAGACCATCCAGGGGTGCCCCACGACCCTTCCCCCTTAAATAAATTTTCCACTACCGGTTCCTTTAGGAATAGGGCATTGTCCCAATTTGAGATGTGCGCGGGCAGTTAATTCATGGTGAATGCAGAAAACAGCATGTAAATCGGTCAACAATAGCATGAGCTATGACCAAAACATATTAGTACAAATGTTGGCTTTATTGCATAAAATAACATCATGAGCAGTTGTGTGAATCGGTTGATTGCATGATATAACGACAGTAAGTAACACCAAACTTAACGAAATTGATAAGGGTTCGGCTAGCAAATGCTTGTGCACATGTAGCACATTGACATTCGACCTAAAGGAACCGGAAATGGAAATTTTATTTGAGGGTGGAAGGGGGGGGGGAGGGCAGAAACCCTGCTTGATCTCAATACTTAGCGTCCACAAAAGGACTTCTTTCTTGCTCACTGATTACCGGAAGGGGACGTACCACTCACTAGTTGACGTAGACAGTATGTTTATACGGCAGACAGCACATTTGTTGAAGCGTGTGCTCGAACCTCAACATGCATGTGCTACATGTGCTACAAATCTGTGCTAGCCGAACCCTTATCAATTTCATTACGTTTGCTGGTACCTACTGTATTATTATTACATGTAATAAACCAATTCACAGAACTGTTCAAGATATTATTTTATGCAATAGAGCAGCGTCAAGTGACGTCATATTGGCTACGAGACACAATTTGGAGGTAATAGCTACAAGGTGCACTAGATTAAAATGTAATGGAAAACAACGGCACTTCTAGTCAAGACAGTGCTTTGAGAGCGGATTTTCTTAGGCTTAAAAAAACGTTATTTTCTCCAACAACAAAAATCGCGCGTTATAGGCTTAAGAAAGCCAGTCTAATATCATTGGCTTCAGTAAGACGACCTTCTTTTGGCCCTCCAGTGCTCCTTGCAGCTAACCCAGTTACTGGCTCCACCATAGAGTTATACACAATAATATTACGTTGTGTCACTGCCATAAAAACACAACATTTGTGATAACGTGTTTTGGTCATAGCTCGCGCTGTTGCGGACCAATTTACACGCCGTTTTCTGCATTCACCATGAATTGACTGCCCGCACATTTCTCAAATTAGGACCAATACTGTAACGGCGGACGCTCTGACGGCTGAGGTGCTTGTAACGCCCCCGACATCATTGGTTGACACGGAGTTTCAGTATAAGGTTTTGCGGTGGTTATAACGACTTTTACGATATAAGCTCAGTTTGGGCTACTGTCCCAGCATGGGGAATGAAGCGTCCGTGTCCTAATTAAAGGGGCTTAACCTTAATACTACTGGTAATCACTGCCACCAACGGTGGAAATTAGTTAACTGTTTAAAGGAGGATAAAACTAAAGATGGGCTATATATTTATTTTACACTCAAACAATTGATCGACTAGCAAACGAACTGAAGTTTAAAACTCCTGGTTTTATCATAACATCAGAAATATATAAAGGGCACTTTACATTTATGTTCCCTAGAACAGCTTTTGAATAAAATATTAAAAGCAACACGTTGGAATTTACATTTTAGTAATTCACTTAAATCAGACAAAAACGAGAAGTTGTGTTTCTGAATAAACAATCAAATTTTCAAGTAGAAAAAGGAATAGTGAGTGCTCCCGGAGACACCCGCAAAATTGAACAGCGTCTGCTAGTTACAATTTATCTGACAGTATGTTTCAACGTCCTAGAAGATCAACCGTCCACAGTTTTGTTTCTAAGTTTTCCAAGAACCAAAAGATCAACCTCCCAGAGTTTTTCCTAAAACTATCTAAGATGCAAAAAGCCCGGCAATTTTAAAAGTTATTCATGAAGTATGTCTCCTTTGAATCTTCAACAAAGATCAAACCGTGAGTTGTTTAGATTAAAGTTAAATTTAAAATAAACAAGAAAGAATTTTGGTTTTTAGTAGAGAACCACTGACGTTATGGAAGGCAGGGGACCAGAAATGCCGATGGCTTGCCAACCATAATTATCTCTAGGCTAGGCTAGAAGTTAAGTTTGAACTATAAATTTAGAATGGTGTAGAATGGTTGCGGTTAAGAGTGACTGAGACAACACAGTTTTGTATTTTAGGCCCCAGATCACCCTCTTCCTCACCGTCCTCTTGCCTGAGTGCGGTGAACCAGACTTGGTCGATTTCCACATGCCTTTGGTGAATACGAGTTTCACGGCTTGTTTTGGCTTATCGAATGTACGTCTTTGGTTCGTTGTCCAGGGTTGATTCTCTTGACCAGTCTACGTCCACACACCATCTCGTGTGTGGGGCTTCTGATCCAGGACGGCACTCGGAGTCTCCTTTTATAGACGGCGAGTGTCGTACCGGATTAAAGCACCGCGAGAAATATACCAAACAGCCGCAATTGGCTATTGAGGTATTTCTTGTACCGTCGAATAAACATTAACGTAACGTGTAGTCTATATGGTTCAGCTCGCATCGCCTGGCGTTAAACTTTCAAAAGGTAAACTATAAACATACGAACCACTACCATTTTGCCCGGCATGGCATCCTCGGACGTGACGTCTCCACTCCTGACTGGCGTGACCCTTCTAGCTTTGAGATCTGTGAGCTGTGCTGACTGAGCTGTAGAGGGAGGGCAACTGGGGCTTTTTATGCTGGAGCATCGGATTTTGGTGACCAAAGCGCGGACGCCGAGGAGAGCTGCGGGGGTCTGATTGGAGGAGGGCCAGGAGAACAATGGAAAAGTTGGCAAGGCAAAGGGTTTTGGTGCAGAGCCGTTTGAAGGAGTAGGGACATGTAAAGATAGGCCAAATTGAGTTTTAACTCATGAACTTTGGGAAAGGCCTTTACATTTAAATATTGAGTATGGATTGAATATTTACAGGAGTACTTTGTGAAATGGCTCTTGTTAAAGCTTAGTAGTTTGGCTTGGGTAATGAATAAATCACTACTATTAAATTTTACAAGCTTTAACTGTAAACTGCAGTGCCACACACCACAACTAGGTTGGGGGGGGGGGAAGGGGAAACCGAGTTTTAATGCACAGGTTGACTTTGGTTAGCTTTGGGAACAGATCCCTTCAAGATAATTCGTATTAATTGAAGGAAAAGCTAGTTATTGCATTGGGATGGTCACTGTCGGAGTTAGATGGAGAATTAAAGCAAAAATATTTACACAAAAATTCGTGTCCGTGAGAATGCCGATGTCGAATTGTTTCAGACTAATGGTAACCTAGCGTTTCTGGGGGTAAAAGAATATAGGAACAGATTAAATAGACTAGCTTAGATAAATGCTATAACGCATTAATTAAGTTGGATGTTTGTAAATGCTGAAGCAGCAAGACGGAGTTTAGATCTTAGGTGGACATTTTTCACACAATTGGTGATCAGTCAAGTATACATAAAAAAATGTCTGTATCCACATTTATGTGAGGTTAAGTACCAATTAAGGAAGCCCTTCCTAATTCACAACTAAGCTATACTTTGTTCCACATTATGCTTTCAGAAAACTGACTGTATGACGTTACGTTTTCTTCTACAACGAGTGCAAAAAAAATTCATAAACATCCCATTCGTAAACTCTAACAGTAACGTTGTTGAGTGTACAAATGTGATATCTACATGTTTTTGCACTTTTAGTGCAAGGAAACGAGTCGTCATCCAGTCAGTTTTCTGAAAACGTAATGTGGAACAAACTATAGTGTTGTGGGCTTTTTCCCCGAAAAGAATAATAAAAACAAATTACATACGTACAACGAGTTTCCAATAATGGCGACCAGAAATGTTGAGCGCTGCGGTTGGTTAGGAGTGATTTTCAAATGGCTGTAGTTATTTTTCTAGGATGAATTTCAGGATTCGGCTTTTCCCAGTCTCTAGCTGGAGTGTGTGGCTATTAAATGGTGAAAGGTTTGGCCGATTCGGTCCATTATTGACAAAACGGCGGAGGGGAGAAGACCGAGGTCTTTTTGCGTTTTTGTGCGCTCGATTGAGAAAAAAAATTGTTCGTCGGGAAAACGAAGGTTTTCGGCGGCCTGTCATTGCAATACTATTCCTACAGGAACCGAAAGTGGAAAATTTATTTATAGGGGGCAGCGTGGGGGCCACCCCAGGATGATGTCAAAACGTGGGCCCCTACATGGTGACCAACAATCGATGGTTGTTTGGTGGCTAAACCAAATCATGCGGCTGCCAAATGAACTGGGTCGATACTTTTGACTCACCCTGTATACAGGTCAGGTGAGGACGGTGATTAAACAGGTTTTTTTTTGTGTGTCTATGCCATGCTCTGTGTAGATGGCACAGTAATTCGTTTTCTTTTCTTCGTAACATTAGTTAGTTTTTTTTCCATAAAATCCAGGAACTTTGGAGTCAGGTTTTGCTTTGTTCGTCAAATACAGGTATGTCTTCGGGTTTAATTTTTCTTATAAAATCCAGAAAATTAGGATTCTTGGTTTCATTTTTCTCATAAAATCCAAATAATTTATCTCCATGTATCGTTTTTGTTATAAGATCCTGATAATTTGGACTAGTTGTCGTTTTTCTCATCAAATCTAAAGTGGCATTTCGTTTCTTTTCATGATATACAGTCAATTTGTCCGTTAAATATACATAGTTTTGCTTCAGGTTTCATTATCTCATAAAATCCAATTGCCTTGGCTTTCCATTTGGTTTTCTCGTAAAAATGCACACTTTTATTATTATGCACTCTGCACTAATCAATCATCTTCGATTTCTTGGTAGAGGTGATGGTCTTTTGAAAGCCTTCTAGGAATCATGCTTCTGAAAACTTCTGACAACGGACAAATCTAAAATGATACACATTATTTAGCTGAAGAAGTACAAAAACGTCGAGAGCACTTCATTTCAAATTTGAGGTAGAGGTAGCGCGCTTGACTGATGGTCTTTTGCAAGCCTTCTAGGAATCATACATTCTGTAAACTATTGACAAAGGACAAACTCAATGTGATATACGTAATTTAATGTAAGAAGTAAAAAAAACGCAGCGAACACGTATTTCAAATTTTCTGTCTGTAGGCTATTTTAGAATTTTGGTATTCCATTTCTCGTTTTAAATTACTAAACATCCTTTTAGGGCAGTCGTCCCGACAACGTTTTGACTCCACCTTCACATTAACCATCCTCATTTTTTTTCAATTCGGTATCTAAATTTCCTCGTCACACGTGCATACATATGTCGTATCCGTGTTCTAACGCACTTTACCTTTCCCTCTGTAATGCGCCGCATATATAATTCAAAAAAAGGTTTTAGTCATGTACTTTCCGGTTTCCCTATTCATTCTAATTTAAACGGTTTGAACAATGAAGAAATCGAATAAATTTGGCTAGGTGTTTAATAACTCGATTAAGGTGCAGCAAGCTGGGTGGGAGAAAGAGAAAGGTTGCCTCCCGCCCTCCCCCCGACAGTGTTTCAACATCCATTTTTGAAATCATTAAAAAATACAGATACTTCGCCAACATAAATTTAAGAAGGAATGATAATTTGGTACGAAAATCAAATCAAACATTCGATTCAGTCATTCTGTATTTCGCAATGCCAGCTACGAGATAATAATAATTACAGAACGAGAAGCCATTCGGGGATGATTAAAGCAAGGGAAACAGTATGTATACTATTTTTTGGGAATGTGAAATTATACCCTGGTCAAAAAATAAATTTTAAATGCTACGTTCTCATAGACGCTTTGCATTTCGGTATGAAACGGCACATAACTGCTTAGAAATGTCCAGAAACTTTAAGTTAGCTGATCATGCTTTATATTTTAAAATAAATCTGTAGTCATGGCGGGAAAACTGGAGAAACAATCAGTGTATCCGTTTAAAACACCGAATTTCGTTCCGTAATGGCGCGATCACATCAAACTATCACCTGTCCTTCATACTAGCTTATGACCATACTTTTGCCGTTTTCATTGTTGTAAAGTCAGCTGCTAAATCCCGTATCAGCCCAGTTGCAACAATGCTTTCTATGTTGCTAACGCATTCTTCAAAAGTGGGCCGGATAAGTGGGCAGGATAAGTGGGCCGGCCCACTTATCCTGCCCACTTTTAAATGTTTAAACCCGGTTCAAACAAGTGTTTTAAAATAAACACTTTTTGGCACACCTAAAAAACGTTTTTAAATGCTTTACCTGAAACACATACAACAGCGTTTTACTAACAGGGTTGACTAAAAAAAAAAAAAGACTTT
>JAHWFP010014181.1:27388-45322 GCA_023313725.1 Lithobius niger
TGTTGCTCGGAAAATATACTATTCCTGGCAATTTTTGCATTTATGCTCTCTCTCCCTTGAGGATTTAAGTTACGTTGATCCGCCCAGCTTGCCAACTCAACCACGCATGTGCGGCTCTCCTTATAAATAGAGCTCTCTCGAAAGCATTTGCATCGTTTGTTCTCAAGCTACCTATCATACGGTCACTCTGCCTCTCACCTTTCACTTTTTCCCCTTACACTGCTGCCTGGACCTGAAAGTATTACTGGAACGAGCTTGACGCTTCCGCCAATCTGATGACCAAATGGGCTGTATCATCCAGTTGCCCTGCTTGTCCCACTTTGCGGCCTGGATGCGTCTGCTGCATCTTGGACGAATGCCGAATGACACCCGAATGACGACCATTTTGCCCATTCGCTGTTCCTGCCATTCAGCTCCTGGGACTGCTCGGAGCTTGCCGTCTGCTAAACCTGCATGCAACACCCGAGCTTCATCAGTTGTCCGTTTGGTGTTTTATGGTTTCTGCAGTTACTCTGTGTTCGGCTCAGCCGTATGAGCAGAATCTACTGCCCAACCTGACTGCTGTTTCCAGATGATTACGAATGAAGTTACCCGTGACTCCCTGTTGAGACTTCAGAACCATCAACTGCTTTCGTCCCTTCTGGAATCTGCAGCTCGTCTCGTTTACGGATCGAGTGAAGATAAAGGCGACTAAACTGCCGGTTTGGGTGAAGTTTCAGGATGAACAACGTTTTCGAATCTGCCACCAGTCTCGATCATGGATCGAGTGAAAATCGTGATGAATGCAGTTGTCCATGCAACTGCTTGTCTCATTCTTGACAACACCCACGTTTTGAGTGAAGATTCTGCCGAACAACGTTTTCAATCTACAGCTTCAGCTAGTCCCGATCTTGGATCCAGTGAAATTTATGATGAATGCTGTTGTCCACATGACTGCTTGTCTCATTCGTGGCTATTCCCACGTTTTGAGCGAAGCTTCTGCCGGACGACGTTTTCAATCTACTGCTTCAGCTAGTCTCGATTTGGGATCAAGTGAAAATCAAGACGAAGGCTGTTGTTCGTACGACTCCCGCTGTTCCTTCTGCATGCCTGCCTGTTTGCTACTGGTTTCGAGACCAGACTGGCGCTGCACCCATCCTGTGACCAACTGTGTCGCTCCACCCCGACTGTTCCACTCCTTCCAACGGATTTGCATTGCGGCTCGGCTGCATTTACTGAATCCAGTGCCTGACCCGAACCCTTTTTCCTCCCAGTCTCAACATAATTCGCATGTTTGAGTGAATTGACCCATGAATGACGCTGTATCACTGCGGCCGTGTGGCACCACTAACAACATTCGATTGCCTTTTGGGACCCAGCCTGTCTTAACGCATCTGCTTCACCCTTCAAACCTGCCGGCGACTTGAAGTTTGGTGCATCCACCTCCTCCCTGCGGATCTGCATTATGGCTCGGTCGCATTTACAAAATCCTCCTCCTGACCCGACTGTTGTTTCCTTTCCAGCTTCTGTATGGCGATTCGCATGTTGAGTGAATTTTTGCACGAATGACCACTTCCAGACCGCATGCAAACTGTTGCCAATGTCAATGTCAGCGTCTCATTAACTGGCCCGTCGAATGCTGCATTTGCCTCCATCTTCTGTCTCCTTGGACCAGATGCTGCATGCCATGTATGACTGTGTCATCAACAAGATTGGTCGAATGAAGCATTCGTCGTCATCCTCCCGAATAACACCCCATGAGGACGTCCAACCTGTTTCGAACTAATAGGTCAAACTCTACTAGGTAACCTGGGCGAATGATGTTGCGTTTTTTTCCCGCCTAGCCAACCAACGAATGAGGATCACCTTTTCCTGCCGGTCACTGGCCTGGCTCACCACCTAGTTGCAGTGACGCTTCATGCCAAACTGCATCCAACACGCTAAGGCCGTCATGACCATGACTAGTTGAATCCGGAAAGTTGACTGAAAGACACGATGAACAAAGTCGATGCAGGCTGATTTACAACATCTCGCCCCCTCCCTGCTCGTCTCAAAGAGAATGCAACGTCCGATGGATCACCCTTTTCCCATAGTGTCTTGTCTGTTGCCAGAAGCCATTCGCAGTTGACCGGGACCGGACTGACTCTGCTGTTCATCTTTGACCAAATTAACAACACCCTGCATTGTGGCACAACAGCATTCACAGAATACACCTTCGGAAGAATGCCGTTTTTCACCCTCCTTCAACACGTCTCGCATGTGTTTCTCTCCACGAATGACGTCACAATCTCCCTCTGGTACGCCTACACCCTCATTTGCCATTCTTGCCATTTGTCCCTTGTGACAACCCGTTGGGCTTACTTGTCTGTTGCTCTTGCTACGCTCCTGGTGCATCATTCATCCATTCAAAGTGCTCCAGCTTCTCTGAATTACGGCTCGGCCGTATTAGCAGATTTCTCAATACTGCCTGAATGTTGTTCCTTCCCTGCCTCCTGCTTTTCGCAACTGACCGACAATTGCCGAAGGTGCCAACCACCTGAGTTCCTCTCCAACCTGGCCATTGTGAATGCCCCATGGCATGCCTATGCTGTGACGCCACACATTCAAGTGGAATCGACGCCAACCGGTGTAATGGATGACTGTCTCTCGCCACTATCTTGGCTGCCGAACACGCACTCGCCTCCCTCTTCAGCTTCTGGTCAGAACACAGTGGACCCAATTGACAGCATTGTTACAGCAGTAACGAATGAGAGCGCTTCCTCCTTGGATGACGAATGCCATTTTCGCCCCGAATACATCATGCCCGAACGATTACATTGGATAACGGACTTGCCGACTGACGAATTCCTCCTATCTTTCCGAATGATCCACTCGAGCTCATTCACTCGATCTTCACTGAATGAACCACTTGCCATTTGAACTAATGAACAGTTCGTTTATTTTTCCCATTGGTTGTGTAAACTGGACCCATATCCTGGTCCCAAGTGAATGTCAACGTAGACACCGGCAGATCCACTTTCCTCGTCATTGGTGCTGTGCAATTTACGAATGAAGTGTGATTGACGCTTTCTCCATGATGGCCATCCCGCCTACAATCACACGAATGGGTCTCTAACCGAAAACATTCACCAACGTTCGCCATTGCATTTGGACTAAAGGCTCCTTCTTCCACCTTTAACAGGCTGCACTCCTACACTTGGAGAACAAGTGACTCTTCCAAACGAATGAAATCGCTGTTCCCAGCTAATTCCACCAGATCCATCAAGAAGGATTTGGCCTCAAACGAATAAGCATTCGTCTCACGACTTAACACCGTTTCCACCTACACCACTTTTGTGGACATCGTGTGAAGGAATCATGAATCGTCATCATTGCCCACCACGCAACCTGACCGATCCTGTGACTTGCCGCCCCACCCATTGGTTGCGCTTGCCTGGCCAAACTCACGTCATCAAGCTGTTGTCGTTCACACTCCTTCTCCTAGCGTTCGCCATTAGGCATTCGTCCCTGTAACCCACATCCTCAATGAATGGCAATCCACTCACTGGCCGTCCATTAATTATTTCACCCATTCGTTGTTCAGCATTCGTTCCTGTAACCTGTTGGCTCCACCATTGGTCGTCCACAAGTCTAGTCAGCATTAGTATTTCAAGCTCTGTTTACGTGACACTTCGTTCCTGGACCCACGACCTTAACTGACGGTCATGTATTCGCCTGGCCATGCATTCACTTTCCAAGCATTTGCCACTCGAACTCTCGTTGTTGCCACATGCGACATGAGAGGGAGGACAGGCTGGTCGTGGTGAGCCGTGGATATGGACTGCCTCCAGCCCATACCTTGCAACGTCGAGTTCTGAACCAGCAACATCAGCCCAACTTTTTCTTGCACGATTTGTTTCGTTAACCGACAGTTTTCGCCAGATTGAGTAACACCACGAATGGCCTTCCCTGCAAACCACTGCACACTGATCTATGAATGCCATCCAACCTGAGTGCTTTCCCGCCAGAAAAGTTCTTGATCTGCGGGGAGGCGCCACATTGCCGTTTTCAATCTCCAGTGAACTGGGTTCTTGGCGTCGACTACCCCTTCTGTCCATCCCGTCCAGGTTTCACACACCTCAAGCTGAATCTTCCGATTTTCGAAGCTGACTTCCAAGTAGCCAAGTCCGTCTAAAACCACCTCATGCACCAACGGAAAGAAATGCAAACCCATGCCCAGGCTGTGCATTTGCCTATTGAAACTTTGAACCTGTCGTCCCAAGCGTCTCGATCAGTCCACTCCCTCTCTTGCATTGACATCAACCAATAAGCAGAGAGAGCCACTGCATACTTTGGTCAGCGCTTACCACCTGTTTTGCCGCCTCTTTTTGTTTTGCACTTCACGAAAGCCAAGCGCATCAAGGACTTGGTTGCTTCAACTTCCAGGTGCACCAACCATAAGCGTTAGCATTCGTCCTGCCATCATTCGTCAAGGAAGCGTCGGTCTCCTGCCATCCCAGCCGTCCAAATCTCCTGTCAACCACCACCACTGACACCGGACCCGGTCAGCACCGATCAGACGGTATTAATACACAGCTGGGTTCTAAGCTGAAGATCTTCAATCAAAATTTGAAAACACACCAGCTTGAACACCACTGTGTGGACAAAGCAGACATCATCCGGAAAACATCACAGAGGGAAAAACTCGTCCCTCAAAACACTAGCACGAAACCCTCCGAAATACCCATTGAGCCTTAATCACCTTTAAAAAAAAAACCCGGTAAACTCAAATTTAAAAATAATTAAAACAAGCTTACGGAGTCTCAGACTCCGGTAGGGGAAAATACCAGCTTGCAACCCTAAGGTAACCCGTTCAGAACGTGCCTGCCACCATCTCGGACGAGGTCTACTGTCAATGCAAAAAAATGACAGGTATAATATATTTTCCGAGCAACAAGAAACGTAAATTTGCCGGCCCCCATGAAGGCCGGCTGAAATTTGTTTCTTATGCAAAGGAAAATATACTGTACCTCAACCCACCGTACCTCCCCTCTTGAGTCACCTCCTGACAGATCGAGAGAGAACAATAGATGCAAATGCTTTCGAGCGAGCTCTATTTATAAGGAGGGCCGCGCATGCGTGGTTGGGTTGGCAAGCTGGGCGGATCAACGTAACTTAAATCCTCAATGCTAGGCGGATCAACACAAAAATAGCATAAATAAACAGCATAAATGCAAAAATTGACAGGTATAGTATATTTTCCTTTGCAGAAGAAACAAATTTCAGCCGGCCAGCAAATTCACGTTTTTCTCACGAAATCCAGATAATATAAATTCAGTTTTCGTTTTTTCTTACAAAGTCCGGATTAAAATCTTCATGTTTCGTCTTTCTCATGATATCCAGATAATTTATCTTCAGGTTTCATTTTTCTCATAAAAGCCAGATAATTTGGTTTCAGGTCTAGTTTTGGTCACAGAATTCATGTAACGTGTTAACAAGTTTTATTTTATCAGAAACTTGTAAACACATTACATGAATTCTATGACCAAAACTAGACTTGAAATCTAATTGGCTGGCTTGTATGAGAAAAATGAAACCTGAAGACAAATTTCGATTCGTGTTTCGTTTTTCTCATGAAATCCAGGTAATTTGGCTACAGATGTCATTTTTCTTATAAAATCCTGCTATTTTGCTTCAGGTTTCGTTTTTCTGATTAAATACATTTGACTTTGCTTCACGTTCTGTTTTTGCATTTATTTTTTTTGTAATACTTTTGCGTAATGCTGAAAATCTAAATTCTTTACAACAATCAGTCTTTTTCAATTCCATGGCAGAGGAAGTGTGCGTGACTGTTAGTATTTCAATTGGGAATCATATACTTTCCGAAAAACTTTCCTAAAAAATATGACCCCAAGAAGATATTATTAGCTAATCAAAGAAGTGAAAAGAAAAACAAAAGTTGAGAACAATTTCAACGTTTGTTTCTGCAAGATATTTTAGGATTGTAGCGTTTCATTACTACTTCTTGATTTACTAAAATTCCTAAAACTTCGGTTGTCCCTACACCGTACTGACTCCAGTTTTAAATTAAACCTTCTCATGAAAACGAAATGTGTTATCTAAATTCTTCCTTACAGCATACGTGTTGTTCAACCTTTTTTGGTTTCATCGCAATCACTTTTATTTTGGCACATTTTATGGGTCAGACATAAACAAAACAGATTTTAATGAACTATCCGTTTTCAAATGTGTTCAATATTACCTCCATATTATTCGTTATTATGTGCCTTTCTATTGTACCTCACTTATACGTTACACACAAGTTCACCATGAACTTCGAGCCGTCTTAATAAACTATACCATGTGCAATGGCTGTTTGGTGTGACGTCTTCATGAGTTAGCCAATGACGAACGAGAACAACGGCTATTTGGCCTTCTGATTGGACTAGCCCAGTCATGTGATGTGCACGTCACAGCAAACAGCCATGGCGCTTGGTATACTTACTAATTAAAGACCAACTTTTTTTGGCCTTTGCAAGCAAATTTAAACTATGGGAGAACCCAATGAAGAGAAATTTGGTTAAGTTAATGAATAATTAGGTTCAGTGGCATACAAGTTAGGGGAGGACGGCGATTAAACAGGTTTTTTGTGTGTGTCCAGATTGCCATGCACTGTCTAGAGGCGCAGCAATTTGTTTTCTTGTCTTCGTGACTACAGTTTAATTTCCCTCGAGCCAACCTTTCTGACTACTTGGCTCTGCTTGTTCACCCTGTTTGCATCCGGGAACCACTCGCAAAATTAATGATGGTCGTTCTGGTTTTTTAGTCTTCTGTACAGCCATACCGGCTGAGAAGACTATTGCAGCGACTTTGTCCGTCCGTCCGTCCGTCGCTTTTTTCAACTTCGCAACAGTACCAGATATTGACGACCATCGTTTACAACGTTAGATTCAGTGTGAGAAGTTAGTGAAATAACATGGAACCATGTTTTCTAAATGAAAACTATTGATAAAAGACAATGCTAATGTGCTATACATTAGTTAATTGAAGAAGTACAAAAACGTCGAGAATACTAATTGCAAATTTCGCGTCTGTAGGCTATTTTAGAATTCCAGCGTTTCATTTATCGTTTTTAATTGCTAAAACATCCTTTTAAGTCCAATCATCCCAACGACTTTTTGACTTCATCTTCGTATTAAACCTTCTCATTTTTTTTTCACGTTGTTATCTGAATTCCGTTGTCACATTTGCATGCAGTAGCCGTGTTTTAACACACTTGCATTTACCTTCGCCTCTTATCTTTAATGGGCCAAATATATAATTGAGGAGTTCCCTGGAAAAAGGGCACTAATGAAAAATACATGTTTTGAGAAAAGGGCAAAACACTGAGAACTAGTATTTTATGCTTAATCTTTGAAAGTTAGCATTTTCTGATGGGATATATATTCATGTTCCTTTTTAAAACATATTTTCGTAGCAGATATGTTCAGGAAAATAGGAAAATAGGAAATTAGCGGAAAAATCATCAGTGGCACTGGCGGCAGCCATGTTGAAAAGCAGCACCATCTCGCGGCGACATCCAGCGTTAAATTAATAAAATACTTGTAAAGCGCTTCTGTAGGTCGACTTCCTACCGTTTGTGCCCTTATTCCATAGTCCATAGACTGAGAGGTGCTCTATCAGATTTTTTTAGGAGGTGAAAAAAGAGCACAAGTGACTTTATGCCTTTTTTCCAGGGAACTCCTCAATTCAAAAACAAGATTTAGTCATGAGCTTGCGGTTTTTTCCCTTTCATGCCAATTTAAACGGTTCAAACAATGAAGAAATTTGACTAGGTTATTTAATAACTCAGGTAAGGTGCAGCTGGTTCGGGGCTTGGTGGTAGACCCCTCAGCCGCCGCCGATAGCCGAAATCACCCCCGGAAATACGTCAGCCGCATTTTCGCCGCATTTTTGTTAGGCTAGCCATGTCGTCTTTTTAGGTTTTTCTTTTACCAACCAAGTTTGCCTGAATAGTTTGCCTGATCGAAGTTTGACATCATGAGCAATTTTTAGAGGCATTTCCGCATATTTGAGGGTCAAAAAAATCAAATTGCTGCAAGGAAAATAGGTAATCTGAAGCGTAATTTAATTATCTTTTATATAGGCACTAATCTCATCTTTGTAGGCGCTTTAGTTCAAGAGGAGTCGCTATGCGCACTCGAACATGGTACGTTTTTAAGGAACAGATCACGTAATTAAGTTAACTCAAGTTTGCAGAAAACTAAAAAATGTGTTTAATTTTAACGTTACATTCATTGGTGTCATATGAATTTATTTCCTATGCCAAAATAACCTATAATTTACAGCTTATTTCATTTGTTGTGTTAAAAATTGTGCTTACGTACTTAAGACTTAATGTGGCATAAAACTAAAACTTACATGCGTAAAAAACGCTTTAGCTTAAAGAAATTTTATATTGCTCTCATTTTAATGTAGGAAATGCCAAAATTCGTGTAGGTTAAGCCGATAGCCGCCGAAATTGTCTCAAGCCGATAGCGGCCGAAAAAATAGTCGGCTAAGATCAGCTAGCCGAAAATTGGCCGAATATTTTCATTAGCCAGTCGAATAACTTAAAATTGATCGGCTGAGGGGTCTACTTGGTGGGAGGTAGTTGGTTATTCCCCCCCCCCCCCGAGAGTGTTTTAAACATCCATCTTTGAAACCCATTAACTTGTTCAAACCGCGTGTAATAAAAAAGCTATGGATGTTTATGATGAGGGTATTCTTTTGTTTAGGCCTACACATTTTTGTGTAGGCCTACATGGATTTCTTCAAAATTGCAATAACGAGACGTGAGAATGCTACAGCGCTCGCGTTAGGACCCAAAATAAAATCATTTTTTTCCTCTTCCATGTTTGGAGCAAACGCACCGTTTAGCCGTGGTGAAGGTCCAAAGTTAGCACCGCGCTAGAAAACATGAAACTGGGCGAAAGTCCGGCAAGTAAAACGCCAAACCCCAACCAGTTCATTACCTCAAGTGAAATGCCGAAGTCGGTTCGTAACCTAACCCGATAATAACAACCCACCTATCTGAACTGTTTACGGGGAAAAATTATCAGCTGAGAACATTTGAAGAAAACGGCCTCTCGTCCGTCAGCGCAAAGAGGTTTCTTTAATTACTGACGGCCAAACGAAGCATTTGCCTCAAAAATTTTAAGCGAAAATGTTGTTCAGTTGATCATTTTACGTCATTCTAGCCCAACGAGAGATCAATCGGTGAGGATCCCTTATTTTTCCCATAAGCTGTGTAAAGTAAACTTGTTCCCTCTGTTGTTTATTTTACTATCGAAAGTGATCGTGGAATGAATTTATAATTCTGCCTTTATTCCGTTAGCTACGCACCTAGTATGCACTATTCTGTTGTCTCACACGTTTGTCGAATTGATTATACTACAACAAACTGTTACACTAAATAATCGATTATACAATAATGAATGATTAACAGGAGCCACAGAACTACACGAATTGCCAATACGCATAGAATCCTAGGATGCCTTCCCGGCGAACCGTGAAGTAGCCGCCATTTTTTTTCCCAGTGGTTTGGCAATAGCCCAACAACAGATCGAATTCCGTTTTCCGTGCTTGTTGTCAAAACCTGAAATAAGCTGGACCATTTCCTGTTCAACTTTTTTCATATAGAAACATAATTGGCAAAAACTTTTAGTCAAGGACCTACAACCCTTCATATGCAAACAATTTACCCACAAACTGTTCAATAACAACGCCTACATTTTGCTGGCACGTTTTCTAATCGAAATCATGAAAAATCGACTAATATTTCAGTCACTTCCGGCCATACGGTAAAGGTGATAGGCATGACCCATTCAAATAAACGACTGGAGTGGGACGAAAAGTCATTTAACAATAATAGCTCACGACACAAGCCCCTTTTTCTCCCCGACTGTATTTCAATAACTGCTTTATGCATTACATGCATAAGCAGTTAAAAAGAAAACCAACAACAACCAATAATTATACTTCCACGCAGAATCGTACGACAAGAGGGTTTGCTGATCAAACAAATCAACACAACGTAATTCACGCCAACAATCCATGTATAGAGTACTTTCATAATGAATAGTACAATGTAAGGGTTGCTGATGAGTAAGCGAAGCGAGCAAAAAGCAGTATTCATTTTATAGGTATTGGACTTCAGTGTAATGCTTTTGCAGGACAATTTGACACTTTTAAACTTTGATTTAACACTTTTGTACTTCAATTTAATGTTAGTGGATTTCAAATTAACACTTTGGCTTTGAATTTAACACACTTGTACTTGAATTTAACTCTTTTGAAATGAAAACATTGAAACAGACTCTTCGAACTAATTAATGTTTTAATGACTAAACCAAATTACGTAAAACCAAAATCACGCAATTAAAAAAAAGTCACGAAACAAAATTACAAGTTCATAAAATATTAGAGCATAAGGAAAACAAAAACAAAATTCCCCTCCCCCTCCACATACTAAAATGGGATGACCTTCGTTCATTTAGACATACTGATTGATGACCATATTTCTTGAAGCAGTTTTCACAAAACAAAAACACAAACACGTTTTAATTAAATACGAGTTAGCTTGACGTCCCAACCGTGGTATAAATTAGTTATTGGTGAAAACTCACAGTAATCTATTTTTAGCCCACGGTTGTGATGATTTACCCTACTCGAGTATGCAAACGTCTCGTGCTCCGCACGCAACATTTACATACTCTCGCCGAGCCAGTCATCGCAGCTGTGGGTTAAATACTAGATATCTGCGAAGTATAGACCAGGTGATCCCAAAATAATTGATTGTCTGCGAGAAACGGAACAGTCCAAATATCGAGGGATGGCGAAATCAATTATTTCGGGATAATGGGGTCTACTTCACGGATATCTATTACTTAACCCATGGCTGCGATGATTGGCCCGGCGAGAGTATGTAAATGTCTCGTGCTCCGCACTCAACATTTGCATACTCGAGCTGGGTAAATCATCACAACCGTGGGTTAAAAATTGATTACCGTGATTTTACACCAATAACTAATTTATACTTAGGCCCTATTGATTGTGGAGCATCTGTAGTGTTTCGGTTGCTCACATGATTTAAAATGGTACACAATGCTCATATTATATTTACATTTTTAATTAGAGAGAAAACAACATCCGAGGTTATTTTGACATTTGATACAGTCCTATTGCGATCGAACCACTTTTTGATGAGACTCAGATCACAATTTAGATTTTGCAAGGACATCTCCACTTAGTCACTTGTATGCAACAAGGCAGTATCGCCAGCAAATGAAAAAAATTAACCGTTAAAACCGATTACAGAAAGGGCGTGTTTCT
Source organism: Lithobius niger (assembly GCA_023313725.1). NCBI lineage: Eukaryota > Metazoa > Arthropoda > Chilopoda > Lithobiomorpha > Lithobiidae > Lithobius > Lithobius niger. The sequence continues at coordinate 38,720 of JAHWFP010014181.1, forward strand.
AAACTAGAGGGAAGAGTGAGATGGATTCCTCTAAGCCACGTCCCTCAACGTCACCAAAACCGATCAGTTTAGAAACACCACTGCCTCACTTGTCGTTCTCAACATTAGAAAAATTAGCAATAATCGCTGCCACATCTATTTTCACCGAGAATAATGTTAGTAAGATCATAATACAAATGCTTATTAATCCCTGTTTAATTGGATTTTGTTTCTAAATTTAGACATTTTCCATATCTCACTTCCTACAGTTTAGAAACACGACCATCTCAGCTACTAATGCGTGATGGCAGCCATGTTGGATCAGTAAGTGAGCGAGAAAAAACTTGTCTCACTTTCCTCAACAACATCTCAGCTCCATGACGTCACGCCTACGTAAAGTGGGAGGAGTTTGGATCAGTCTCCTCGAGTTAAGAAACAGTTTTCCTCACTTCCCTCAGACATCCCTCTAGTTTAGAAACAGCAGGAACTCATTACAGTAGGAATAGAACTGGGCCCAATATTGTGTTTTGGGGCACTCCATGTCTAATTGTTTTGAGACAACTACAAGTACTTGAGACTCTAACTGGTGGTTTCCTTCTTTCAAATAGCTCTCAAACTACTCGACTGGTACACCTCCTTATTCTAATTGTTTCCGTTTTTTAAAGAAGAGTTTTGTTATGTACAGTGTCACATTTTTTTTGTATGTCCAGAAAAAGAGTTACTGGACATTTTTCTAAGTCCAGGGAGCTATTGAGCTATGTGTCTTCAAGTTTAGTTTTTTTTCACGAAGTCCAGATGATTTACATTCAGTTTTCGCTCTTATTACACAGTCCGGATTAAAAATCGTCATGTTTCGTCTTTCTCACGATATCCAGACAATAATTTGTCTTCAGGTTTCATTTTCTCATAAAAGGCAGATAATTTGGTTTCAGGTCTAGTTTTCGTCGTAACATTCATGTAAGGTGTTTACAAGTTTTTCTTTTTACCCATGAAATCCAGATAATTTCGATTCATGTTTCGTTTTTCTCATAAAATCTAGATGATAAACGCCAGGTCTAGTTTTTCTGATAAAATCCAGGGAATTTGTCTTCAGATTTCATTTTTCTTATAAAATCCAGCTATTTAAATTTGCTTCAGGTTTCGTTTTTCTGATTAAATACACACAACTTTGCTTCACGTTTCGTTTTTGGGTAAATCCACATACATTTATTTTTTTGTAATGCTTTTTGTTAGTTCAGAAGCCAAAAGGATTCGCTGCAAGACGACAGACTCAGTCTAAACACAACATCGATGGAAAACATTTATTTCCGGAGACCGGGGTTTGCCTGAAAAAGTTGCCCCCGTTTTACCTCATGTACAAACGGAAAAATGTCTACCTGAACAACTCCAGTCCCAAGGCAACAACAACAAAAACTACAATAGTCACACAATACCATAACATTGTTATATCCGATGCAACAACGCGAAAGGAAGACATTGTTGCACTTTTGCATAATACTGAAAATCTCAAAGGGTCAAAGGGTATTAGCAAGCGTTAACCGCACCCGGTCATCTGCCCGACGCAGCCCTAAGGCCCTAAAAATCGAGTTTGAGTTTTTTTTATTCTAGGGAGCCTGGACCCAAAGCCATCCGTTCCATACTACAGAAAACTCACACAATACAACTTGATACATAATACAACCTTAATATACAACAGCATCAGCAACAAAATCTAAAAATTAAAGTTATTTGCAACAATCAGTTGTTTTCAATTCCACTGTTAAAGGAAGTGGGCTTGACTGTTAGTATTTCGATTGGGAATCATACTCTACGAAAAATTCTCCCAAAAAATATAACCCCAACAAGATATTAGCTAACCAAAGAAGTGAAAAAGCATTGAGAACAATTTCAACTTTTGTTTATGCAAGCTATTTTAGCATTGTAGCGTCTCATTACTATTTTTTAATTTAATAAAATTCCTAAAACTCCACTTATTCCTACACCGTACTGACTCCAGTTTTGCATTAAACCTTCTCACGACAATACAAATTTCATCTAAATTCATGGCCACATTCGTGTTGTTCGTCTTGCAATCTGTCTTTAATTTCATTGCAATTGCATTTATTTTGGTCCTTTTTATGGGCCAGATATATAATTCAAAATCAGATTTTAATCAGCTATCCGTTTTCAATTAAAGACATGTTTTTTTTTTGCCTTTACAAGCAAATTTAAACTATGCAAGTGCCCAATGACGCTTCACAATTGCTTAATTTAATGAATAATTATAATTATAGGTTCAGTGGCATGCAAGTCAGGGGAGGACGGCGATTAATGGGTTTCAAAGATGAATGTTAAAACATTCTGGGAAGGGGGGGGTGGAAGGGAATGACCACCTTCCCCTCCCTCCTAGCCCCGAACCTTAACACAGTTATTAAATAACTAGCCAAATTTGTAGATTGTTAGAACCGTTTACGTTGGCATGAAAAGGAACACCCACAAGTTCATAACTAAATCCTGTTTTAAAATTATATTTTAAAAAGAGGACAGGGTATACGGCCTTGAGTAACGGTAAAGATTCAAGCTACCTGGAAGTGTTAAAACACAGCTATATGTGCAAATGTGATGATGGAATTTAGATGACAACTTGAAAAAAAATGAGGAGGTTTAATGCGAAGATGGAGTCAAAAAGTTGTTGGGACGATTGGCCTCAAAAGAATGTTTTAGCAATTAAAAACGATAAATGGAACGCTATAATTCTAAAATAGCCCACAGACGCAATATGTGCAATTAATATTCTTGTCGTTTTTGTTCGTATTCAGTTAACTAATGTATAGCACGTTAGTTTTCTCCTTTGTCAAAAGTTTTCAGAAAGTATGATTCCTAGAAGGCTTGCTAAAGACCATCAGTCAAGCGTGTTACCTCTACCACGGATTCGAAGATGACATTGGTGCAGATAATTACGAGTTTCGGCACATAAAAGGCACGTGGATTTTATGAAAAACGACTACTGGAAGCCAAAATCTTTGATATTATGAATATCGAAACCTGAGGCAAAACAATGTGTCTTTCACAAAAATAAATAAAAAAAAATAAAAATAAAAACAAATCGTCTGAATTTTATGAGAAAATCGAAACCAAAAGCCACTTTTTCTAGATTTTATGATAAAAACGATACCTCAGTCCAAATTCTCTGGATCTTATAACGACAACGATAGATGGAGATATATATTATCAGGATTTTACAGGAAAAAAAACCTAAAAGACATACCTGGATTTACGAGAAGAAAAAATACCTGACTCCAAAGTTTCTGGAGTTTATGAAAAGACGAAACCCGTACTAGGCCTGTGTGGACTTTTATCTCTTTCGCATCATTGCAGCATAATAATAATAATAATAATAATAATAATAATAATATTTGACCACTCTACTAGTGGCGGAAGGGCTGAAGCCACTAATACCACTCCCAATTTAATTAAAAAAACTCAGTAATTTCTAAGCAAGTCAGTTAAGTCAGTCTTACTTAAATGTCTTTTGAAAGAGGCAACTGAGTTCGCCGCAACAGTTTCTTCACTGAGCGAATTCCAGACAGGAACTACACGAACAGCAAATAAATATTTCCTTCAATTTAGATGTGAATGCTGTGTGCGCAACTTGAGTTTATGTTCCCTCGTGTGGGTGACAAGACTAAAATCGAAAAGCGGCAGTTGAACACCCAAGTTAACCATGGAGAATCTTGAATGTCAACACAAGATCAGATTTTAATCTACGCAGCTCCAAGGTCTCAGGCCCAAGCCTTCTTAAACGCTGTGATGCAGGGATGTTGCGAAAACCAGGTAGTCCCTTAGTGAACTTGCGCTGTACCGACTCAACCAAGTCCACATCTTTCAGCAGTGATGGGGACCACACTGGGCTTTGAATAACATCTCTGTAATGTGTGGTGCAGTGGCAACCCGGACCACTGCACTGTGACTGAGGTTGGCGCTAATGACCAAGTTGTCGACGCGCCATTAAGCCTCAATTCCCCCCCCCCACACTGGGCTGGTGTACTCCAAGATGGGTCGCACGAAAACTATAAAAGCCCAAACTTTGGTTTTGATATGTCCCGATGTAAAACATTGGTTAACCATTGATAGCCGACAAAATGCCTGTGCCACAATTTTTCTACAGTACAAGGAGGGTTTAAGGTCGGTGGTGAACCATACGCCAAGATCACGTATCTCCTTTACATTGGGCATCATTGTTTCGCCCAGCATGTAACGAGACGCGTTTCCACACTTACCAAAATGAAGCGTGCAGCACTTTGACTCAGAGATGGGAAGTTGCCATAGTGTAGCCCACTCTGAGATACAGGCAATATTATCTGAAAGGCGTTCACGAGCTTCGGCATCGATCACTGCTGACCCAAGTTTTAGGTCGTCCGCAAATTTGTATAGCTCAGACCTATGATTAATGCAAGATAAGTTGTTCAAGAAAATAACAAAAAAGCAGGGGACCCAAAACACAGCCCTGCGGAACTCCACTGATTATATCAGAAGAGGATGATAATACTCCGACAACAAGTACTCTCTGTGAGCGACTACTGACAAAAGACGCCAGCCAATTCAAAAGCAATCCCCTAAAGCCAATCTCTTTAAGTTTGAATAAAAGTTTCCTATGTACCACCGATTCGAATGCATTCTTAAAATCGATATAAATAACATCGGTAGGTATGCCTATGTTAGCCGCAGAAGTCCATTCATCAAGTGCTAAAAGTAACTGGTAGGTAGTCGAACGGCCCGGTAGAAAACCAAATTGGTTTGGATTAATTTTATTATTTTCTTCTAAAAAGTCCAGCATCTTCGTGCGTATTACTGATTCCATGACTGATTCCATGAATTTACAAGGCACCACCGTCAAAGCAATTGGATGGTAGTTAGAGCAGAGAGTAGGATTTCCCTTCTTGAAGACTGGTACAACATTGGCTGTGCTCCAGATTGAGGGTAAGGTGCCAGACTTAAAAGAAAGATTGAATATAAGAGAAAGGGGATAACTAATTCCCCGACTAACCTGTTTATAGAAGAAGGCCGAATAGCCATCTGGATCGGTTGCATGGCTAGGCTTTAATTTAGATATTTTTTGGTCGATAAGCCGTGGTGGAAAATCTACAGATTCACACCGGGCTATTAGATGATCCATAGATCTAGGTTGTGGCAAAGGGCAATGATCGTCCATAATACCATTGGATGAGAAGAAATTACAAAGGGCTTCAGCCTTGTCAAAATTTTTTGTAAGAAAATTTTCACCCTGTCGTTATGGTGGAAACATACGTGCTGTAGAAGTTTTCTGCTTATAGAAGCGGAAAAGGGCCGAAATGCTGCCCTCCGAAATAATTGAGGATTCTTTAACTCTATGCCAGGATTCCACTAAGGTGTTGTAGGTGGTCCTGCAAGTATTGTACAATGTTAAGTTTGCTTCCGAGCGATTCAGTCGAAGCTTATGCCACAGTTTAAGTTTTTTTTTTTTTGCCAACTTCGTAATATTATGTGGAAGTGGATAGGGTTTGTCCAGTCTACGAGGACGAGATGGCAATCTGCAGCTGGAAACTAGCTCGTCCAAGATGCGACTAAAGTCTCCCCAGGTCTGGTCCACGCTACATCCGCTCAGTCTCAAACTCGAATCCCAATCAACCTCGGAGAGGCATACGCGCAGCCTATTAAAATCTATTCGGCTCGGCAAACTCGAACTCACTGTCTGATGTGAAAAGGAACAGTGTACTTTAAAGGCTACCAAACAGTGGTCACTTGTGACGAAATGATCCTTAATAAGCACAACGAAACAGAGGCGCTCGTCCTGGGTAAAAATCAGATCGAGAATCTTATTTCCCCTCGTTGGATAATGTGCAAGTTGTGTTAATCCAAGAGGAGCAAGAAATTCCAAGAATGAACGATGATGACGATCACTAGCAGTCAGCGTGTCCCAATTAACTGAGGAAGATTAAAATCACCCTACAGAATATTTGAGGAATCCGATTTCATAGCCCCCAAAATGAAATTGCTCAAGCCATCCAACAGCAGGTCATTTCTGTCAGGCAAGTAGCAGAGTATGAAGTTCAAGTTTAACATAGGTATGAACAGAGTCACTGCCTCTACACCTTGACCAACTAGGTCACAAGCCAAAGTAATCTTGCTCCTGCGATAAGCAACCAAAAGGTCCCCACCCCTGGAACCACGGTCGAGCCTCACCATATCATAACCAGTGGCACCAATTACCATGCTATCAGCAATACCGTCATGGAGCCACGTTTCGACAACAAAAATAATATCGTAACAATGTGTACAGAAGTGCCCTAAAACACGCCAAGTTTTTCACTAAACTCCGTGCGTTAAAGAAGACACAAACTAAGTCAGAGATGAGGGTAGATATGTCCACGCTGGGATCAATAGTGGATCGAGAACTGGAATAACTGCAGCAAAATGTCAGCCTACTACCAAGCAGAAAGGAAAAAAAAAGCTTCAATGACCGCTACGAGCTTTTTGAATGGGTCTGGGTGCAAAAAGGGTGAGAAAGTAAAGCCAATAGGGATGTTTTTAAAGTCAGCGGCTTGCTTGCTGAGCGCTGAGTTTGCTTGGTCTCGGCTTCCTTCGCTTTTCCCATTTTCAAGCTGA
>JAHWFP010014183.1:0-13211 GCA_023313725.1 Lithobius niger
GGAAGGTACTGTTTCAGGAAGGTACTGCTTCAGGAAGGTACTGCTTCTTGAACAAAAGCAACAGCAGAAGATTTCAAGGCCCACTGAGAGAGCACGCAAACACCGCACACGTTTTTAGTACCCACGTGCAGAAAGCTAAAAACAAAAAACCTGACAAACAGACAAACACACCGCTTAAAACAAGCAGATGAAAAATCCAGATTCGACCTCGCTCGGCTAATAAAATGGTTTGAGATTTTTTTGGGACTTTTATTGCGATTTTTCAGACTTTTTATTGACGTTCTGCCAATTCAGACTTTGGAAAGACTGGTGTCGTTTTTTTTTTTTTTTTGCTTGTGTTTTTTGTTTTTACTCTCGACAAAAGACTGACGTCATTACGTTGCCAGGTAACACGATATCCCAAAAATGTTTTCATTACGCGGATCAACGAATATCTAAGTTAGGCAACGTTTGAACTTTTAGGACTTCCAAAAATATTTTACGCTAAGTTTTAAGTTAAATAAAAAAAAATGCCGCTCCACCACGCGTGGTTACGGTACAATTAATAATCAGTCGCCTCCTGTACACGCAATAAATAATTCAGGAAGAATTTTTTTTTCCTCTTGGTTTTAATTTTTGAGTCTCGAACTCAAAGGCATCATCGTGCATCACCAGACCACTTATTGAGTTAGAAATTAATTAATACAAAGACGAAAACGTCCTTGGAATTCTAAAAAAATATTAAAAAAAAGAGAGAAAAACCTACCCTCTCATCTTCGTAAGGTTTTAATTTTTTTCATTTTCCCGTTTTTCTTTGCCTTGCCGATTTTCACTAGCGTCGAACAAATATAATAATAACAGAAACGCAATTACCCCCATGTCTGAGTCTGTAGACTTTGCAGAGATGCAGATAAACGACCCGACTTAAGTTATTACTTGTTCTGGTGAATCATGGCTAGATGACGAAAAATAATGTCAGGATGTGTGGGGGAGTCGAGGGAGGAATAGAGGTGAACGAGTAATGAGAGAACGCGATGGGAACGAAATTATTTTTATCGTAATTTTTTGGTCGAGTTTGTTGGAATTTTTCTACGACCGGGCCAACACGATAGCGAACAAAAACCGCAATGTTCCATTGAACGAAAACATGTCTATGGATGGAACAATGTCTGTGGAAGTGTCGGTAGCTCAGAAAGACTTGGTCATTCGAACAGGTTTTTGGTAGTTCGAGCAGGCTTTTCGTTGCTCAAACAGGCTTTCGTTAGTTCAATTCTGACTTTGGCTCGTTCAAACAAGCTTTTGTTTGTTCATACAGGCTTTTTCTAGTCATTCAAACACGCTTGGGTCGTTCAAAGAGCCTTTCTGGCTGTTCAGAGAGCCTTTTGTCGTTCAAACTTTCATTCAGTGGTTCAAACTGGTTATCCTTCGTACATACACAGGATTTCGGCTGTTCAAACAGGCTTTCAGTCATTCAAACAGGCTTACGGAAATTCAGGTAGGCGTTCGATTATACAACTGAAAGACTGAACAAATTTGCCATTGTTTCGGTTGGAAAGAGTATTTTTTTGGTTTATTTTTGTTGGGGACGCCATGCCTATGTCTTATGCATGTTATTGTCTACTGTTTGTTTTATTTTTTTCTCTTGATTGTAATTTTGTAATTTAGAATAGGTGTTAGTGGCCTGCCCTTCCCGTTCCTTTTTGCGTTCTGTGCAAATAAATTATTTTTATTATATTAAAAACAAATGAAAGCCTAATGAAGCCCAGGGGCGTCTTATTTACGGGTGGGGCGGGGAGGGATGAGACAAATGCCCCATTGAGATTTTAGGGGGAGGGAGGCACTAACTAGAATCACATTTTAATTTGTTTGCTTGTCTGGAACGATTTGTTCGGAGGAGCCAAACAAAACCAGCTAAGAGCGCTGGGGGAGCGCTGGTGAGCTTCCCTAGAAAGGTCCAGTGCGAGCCTCGAAAGCTGCAACACTTTACGGTACACCACTGCCCTATCAGGCTTCTATACTGTACTTTTTTTGCATCTTCTCACGGAATTCACTTAGCTTTATGACATGTTCGTAAAAATGTGTGATTATTTTATGATCGCTTCTAATAAAATTATCTTTTAATTACATTATCTTGTAATAAAGGGGAACCCTTTGGCTCGTTGGGCCCGGGGAAATTACCCCTTTTGCCCCCCCCCCTCCCCTTGTAAATCTCGTCCCGGATGAGTCACGTAGTCAGCTGGTCACGGACTGTAAAAATAGGTATTTATTAAATTATACTGTAATAATGATAGACTACGGGCAGAATGGAAAATTATTAAAATTTAACAGTTGGCAGAGCACATGGGGCTGAGCAACAGGATTATTTGCATGCGTTCCACTAAAAAATATTAAAAAAAAAAAACATTATCTAACCACCACCACTATTGTACTGTGCGCATGCATAACGTTAATAACGGAAGGAGGGTGGGGGGGTGGATTTTTTTTAATCGATTTCTTTTGAGCTTTATGTCAGCCGAAGCAACTTAATGCTTGTTTGACTGAACCGGCTCAATTTTGAACATTACCAAACTTTTATAGAAGAAATGGCAAAGGGAGATTCCAACCCTGGGGAATCGATCTGGGAAACCTCCAATCATCGTAGGGGCCAAAAAATTATCCAGAATTGGCCAAAATAGTACCCACAGCCTCTGAATGAGCATGGTAGCCTGGCCAGCAGTCCTGGTAGGGACTTTGCCAAGGTCCCCTTTCCAGGGGTTCGACCAGACCAACAAACCTCCAGCAACCTGCAGGCTGAGCTCGTTCACCGCTCAGCCACGATAACGAACGTATATCCATTTTCAGTCTTAAATATTTGAGTGTGGAAATTTTCGTATGTTTGTGTGATGTTAGTAAATGTGGTGATGCATTCAATAATTTTTTTAGGGGGGAATAATTTTTAAGTATTCCTGTTTTGGTATTCATTTTTTAAAGTATTCATTAAGCATTCATATTTGGGGAATACCTTATTTTGTTAGGGGGGGAGGGATAGAAGCCCCTGATGAAGGCTATTTAAACGTTCTGAAAGCCTATTGTGGTCATTTAAACAGGTATGTGGTCGTTTAAACAGGCATTTGGTCGTTTTAACAGGCATTTGGTCGTTTTAACAGGCATTTGGTCGTTTAAACAGGCATTTGGTCATTTAAACAGGCATTTGGTTATTTGAACAGGTCGAGAAGAGTATGCAACGAGAAAGCACAAATGAGAAAGCAAGGTCCGAAACGGTGAGGTCACACAAACCCAGGTTTAATGAAATCGAATTTTCGCTGGCCTCAGGGCCAGTGTTTTAAAGAGACACCAGTTCCATTAACATGTCTGTCGTGATAGCTCTTGATGAGAGTTACTTTGACTAAACTGGTGTCTCTTGAAAACACAGACAGATAATCAGGTGAAAAGGAAGCGAAAAAAGCTAACAATTTAACTGAATGAAAAACGGATCGCTGTTTAGAGTAAAGCGTTAGAGCTCATATCGCCGCGAAACTCTCTAGCAAAAAAGGCAGGGGAATGACCGGAAGCACGTTTGAACGACCAAAAAAGTCTCTTTAAATGAATGAAAAAGCATGGTCCGACACCTTGAGGTCGCACAATCGTATTCTCGCTGGTTTAGTAGCTAGTGTTTTCAAGAGACACCAGTTTAGTCAAAGTGACTCTCATCAAGAGCTATCACGACAAACATGTTGACTAAACTGGTGTCTCTTGAATAGCTACTAAACCAGCGAGAATACGATTGTACGACCACAAAGTGTCGGACCATGCTTTTTCATTCATTTAAAGAGGCTTTTTTGGTCGTTCAAACGTACTTTCGGTCATCCCCCTGCCTTTTTTGCTAGTGAGTTCCACGGGGATATGACCTCTAACGCTTTACTCTAAACAGCGAACCGTTTTTCATTCAGTTAAATTGATAGCTTTTTTCGCTTCCTTTTCAGCTGATTATCTATCTACTGTTGGCCTCAATTATGAACGGATGGACAGGGTGGCCGGCTAAAAACAAACAACCCGACATTTTGCCAATTCAATTTTTTTAAGCTCCTTAAAAAAATACAAGTTAAAAATAGGAAACAATTTTCTCAATTGAAACTCCCAATTCTCATTCCGAAAAAATGGGTCCCATGCTATTTTCCACTTTTTGGGAAGAATGTAATGAATTTTAAAAAGTTTCAAATGTCCTTCAGTGTAGCCACGATGCCGCACATACAACTTCTACCCTAACATGGGGCGAAATGAATACACTGAAGAAAGTTGCAAATTTTCCGAAAATTTCGTAAATAGCCTAAGTAGCACTTTTTTGGATTCGAAGTTTGATTTTGGATCCAGAACATTGGTCCGTTATATCGTTAATTTTTTGCTTTGTTTTTAATTTAGTTTTTTTTGTAATTGGGATGGGTTGCATCCGATCCGGTTTCTCGTTTTACTCTCGTTTTGCTCTTGGCCGAATGAGAATCTTAAGACATTCTTTAGTGCAACTGGAAATCGGTATTACATATTTAAAATTGTTAAACTTACCACACACATGTACTCGTAAAGCAAATTTTTCAAATGTTTGACTGTAAAAATTTGAGAACTTTCTTTCAAGTACGTCGAAGCTGAACACTTTGTAGTAATGATGTTAGTGGCAAATCTACGTCGAACTCTTAAGGTACGTTTAAGCAACGACTCGCCTGTGCATTCTCGCAGCTAGAAGCTAGCAATTATCTGAAATTCCAAGATGGCGGCGGTTTTAGCTCCGTCAGCTCGCAACGAAGCGAGTCAATGATAACTAAGTTTAGAAGCATCCTAGGTTGAAGTATGTCTTATCCGGCGTCGGAACGCCGAAGTTCCGGTTTTATGAAAGTGTTGCGTGTGTAGAAAAAAGTTGTTGTATGTCACAATGAGCCCCCCACAACACACGTTTCTTTTCTTGTGCCCTCTAAACTCATGCCATCATGGTTTAACGCTTGCCGTATAGAGCAGTGACACGACGTAGTATTATTGTATACAACTCTACGCTGGAGCCTTAATGGGTTAGCTGCAAGGGGCACTGCAGAGAGAAACAGAAGGGCATCCTACTGAAGCCGATGCTGCGAAGAGTGATTTCTTACACCTAAAACGCGCGATTTTTGTTGTTGGAGAAAACAACGTTATTTTAAGCCTAAGAAATCCGCTCTTCCGTTGTTTTTCCCCTCCATTTTTATGTAGTGCACCTTGTAGTTATGCCCTCCAAAACCCATACTGGTGCCAATATGGGGGCAAATGTCACTGCTCTATAATGTATTGCTTTACATTGGAATACTCTCCTCCTTTAACGAAGTAAGTATATTGCTCCAAGGTACAGTACCATCAACATCACCACCCAGACGTGGTCATTTGCAATAAATTACGCGAGAAACTGAACAGGGGCAGGTGGTTGCAGACTGTGTGTAACTTGAATGCGTTGCTACAAGGCTTGTGACGTATAAGTCTCGTGCTCTGTCCGCCATCTTTGAAACGGAAGAGCCTCTCAGCGCGTTAGTTTCGTTTTGCGATCTGGTACCACGTGACACGTTCGAATGATTACTCCCATTGGTCGTGTCGGGCGATCACGTGATAAGGACTGACAAATGGCGACGAACAGGTGCGATAAGGTGTAGGGGAGCCGATCTCGGGACCCTGCACGTGGGAAACCAAGTCCCCTTTTACAAGCTCTCTGGTCACGTCACCTGGGAACGGGACGAACGAAACGAATAGCGCTGCAGAACTATCTCTTCTCCGATGAGCAGCCTGTAATAAGATCTGTATTAACTGTAACGGGCGGCAGCCTGAGGTTTCATTCAAACGTAAAGCAAAATTTTAAAGGTAAACAAACTATCATGAACAGTGTTCCGCAGTGGTGCTGTCTATCATATCATTAACCCATATTGAAGGGTGAACTGGTGTGCTAAATGCCAACCTATTTTGACGGAGGGGGGCTATTGACTTGAGAAAATACATACACATGATTTTGGATTTGTGCTATATGGATTTACTGCGGATTTGTTGAATTTAAACTGTATTTTAAAGTGCCTTTTCTTTCATTTTTGCTCGCATTTCTGTGCTAAACTTGGTCGGATTTCTGCGGATTTAAGTCGGATTATTGGATCTAGGCTGTTTTTTTGGATTTAATTCGGATATTTCCAGATTTGTCGGATATAATGTGGAAATCCGGATTTGTTGCGATTTAACTGGATTTGAAAGTGGCGTTTTCTTTCATTTTTGCTCGCAGTTTTGTACCAAACATAATCGGATTTGTGCGGATTTATACCCAATTTAATTTGTCTATAAGTCAAATTTTTCCGGATTTTCCGGGTATTTTTTATTGAAATCCAGATTTCATGTATTGAATGCAGGAATTATAGGATTTATTGTGGATTTGCATGGATTAAATCCGGACTTCACACCAAGTGTACGCTGGATATATGAAGTCCCCTCGGATTTCGATGTTGGAAAATAATCTGCCTATATCCGATTTCGGTGTCTACTGGTCTGACGTTTAAAAAGTTAATCACAAAGTTGTATTTAAATTCAAAAATCAAAAATAATCCTGCTGCTTCAGACATTCAGACCAAGTTCAGACATTCCTTCAAGTGGCGAAGAATTGAAGACCAATTTCAGCTTACAGGGTTAAATAAAAGTTTAAAAGCTTAACTAGCGGTAGCAATATTCATTTAACCTTCGAACTATTAGTAGGTGCGATTAACTTGACTAATAGGATTAACCTTGGCGGCCTTTCCCTGGTGGAATGATATCACTACTTTGAAAGGCCGACCCTTTTTGTAAACTTAGCGGCTTCTCTAACCAGTTTTAGTTTTGGGTGGATATCACGACTTTCATAGGTCTGTGAATGTACAAAAAAACCCACGGTATAATTGTCACCCCTACCTTTTTTTTGCTATTGTCATTCCAAATAAATTAATAACAAGCGTAACAGTACGATAAGAGCTAAATAAATGGGAAAAAAATTATCATTTGACTACTTTAAAATTTAATTTTAACATTATACCATTTGATGCTCACGTATGGAAGAGGGAAGGTAACCATAATTTCAAGAAATTTTTTTCTTCATCGATAATGTGCCTTGCACAGTTTTTAGCCAAAATAGGCTAAAACGCCATGTTTGCCCATTTTCTATCAAAAATAAAATTCCTTATGACGTGTTTGTAGATGGTTTGTTTTTTTTATTGCCTGAAACGCGATAATGTTAAAATTAAATTTTAAAACAGTCAAATAATATTTTTTTTCATTTTTAAACTGTTTCGCCTGTGTTAAACAATGCTGACGTTTTTTTGTGTGTGATAGTGATACTAAAAGGTAATTTTTCCACACCCAAGATATTAAGAATTCCTAAAAAAAAGTTGTTTCGCTGCATCCTATTAAATAGGCTTAAAGTAGGCTTATAAATGACTTTAAATAGGCTTAAAAGAGGCTTAAAAAAAGCTTAAAGAGCAATTGCGGCAATTTTTACTTGTATGTCACAATACTTGGCCCTTTACACTTCTGAAAGTATTAATAAAATAATAAAAATAAGGAAACGTCCTGAAAAATCAATTCCCATAAAGACATGTTAAAAATGATACTAAGTTTTCAACCTGTATATTGCTGGTCAAGGTCACAATAAAAGCAAATTACAAGATAAAATCATTAAAAAACGGGATCTGCACAGTACTGCTGGCATTACCAGACCCGCCATCACTTTCAAGATGGCGGGTCTGGTAATGACAGCAGTACTGTGCAATCCCATTTTTTTTATGGGTTTTTAAATGTTTTTTTAGTCTGGTAATTGGCTTTTATTGTGACCAACAACAGCAATATCTGGTTGAAATTTTAATATCGTTTTTAACATGTCCTTGTGGGTGGGAATTGATCCTTCAGGAGATTTCCTTATTTTTACCATTTCATCCACCCACAAATTAATTGATTTTACTATTAATAAAAAGTTGTTAACCGTTATTAGACAATAATTGTTCATATTACTGCGGTTGTTTAGTCGAACAGAGAACCAGTCATGGTTGGTAAAGTCTCCAACCAGACCTATAACGATATGAAGGAGGTAAACAATATGGCCACCATGAAGCGGCATTGCCGAAGACGTTGCTCAGCGGCTGAGGCATGTTCGGCAACACAGCCAGCCGATCGAGCAAAGTTATTAGAGATTGGTTGTGACGTCTGTTGACAACCAGTGCCAATTTTCAAAATAACGGTGGTAGAAGTCGTTCTGATTTTCCTGAAATTCCAGAGTTTTGAAAATTTGTCCTGAAATGTCCTTATGTATCACATAATGTCCTGAAAATCCTGAAATTTACCGAAATTCTAAAATTACAGTATTTGCATTTATTAAAAGGGAATTATCGTCTAAGCTTTCATTTTTGTACCGGCGTAACAAATGCGGCAATGTACGATAAATCACTAGCACTGTATCGTTCACAAATTAGGGAGAAAGCTTCTACATGGATCTTGGCAGTTGCTAAGCAGCGTCATCCAGTCATCCAGCCACCACTACCTGCCATCATGGACTTGTACACGATCAGCCGTTACACGGCTCCCGCTAACGTTAGGCCTACGTGTTTTTAATGGCGTATGCCGCTGTATCGTGCAGTATGTGACGAAATTTACAAATTGAATTAGTGTTACATTTTCAAGTTGCCCAAATAATGATTAATACTGGTAGCCTACTGAAAAACTGTATGGAGTTTATAGCAAATTGGAAAATGTAAAAAATGAAAGTTTACGTACTAAACAATCTGAGAACCACCCTTAAGCTGAGAAAAAGAATACAACTGCCTTAATAAAAATGGCATTGTAAAAGGAACGTTCTATGTTAGTTTGATAATCTACCTCATTCATACTCAAGACTGAAATGCAGTTAAACAATTTTTTAAATTCGAATAAATGTCCTGAAAGTGTCCTGAAATGATGTCTCAATTTTATTTTATATCGACTTCTACCACTGAAGCAATAATTTCCATTTTACGGAACATTGGGTTCTACAGTATTTGTTTGCGCGGAGGGATGTGATATGATGATTTCCACACCTTGGGTTCGATATGCAGCTGTGTTCGTCACTTTCAAATAATGGAGTCGTTCCTTTCCTTCTGTCTTCGGCGTTGCAATGGTTTGCATAGGCAATAGCGATGTAGGCCTATGCCGTAGGCCTACATCGTTTAGGCCTACAAAAATGGTAGGCTATCGACTTGGACAACCTGTATTGAGCGGCAGGCGGGGAGTGAATGATAAAATTTCTTACCGAATCTCGGTTTTGACCGAAATGTTGAAGACCTTTTTTTATTTTGAAGACTCCTTTTTTTAACCCCAGTTTCACGGAGTTTTGCCCCGCCTCGTCTCGTTCTTTTAAAAGTAGAAAATAGGGAACCAGTCTGGATTTTCAAGTAAAAATTGCCAACATGATTTCAAAGCATACGTCCCCGCCAGATGTTCGGATGATCAAAACTTAATTCGTACTTCGGAGATCAGTGTGACAGCTCCACCATTTCGGAACATTATCAGAACGACGTTGGCGATAATCGGTTTTTCAAAAGCATAACTGCGAAAAAATGGAATTGAGTGACGTAATCTTTCTTCTCACCGCTTTTCTGCCAATGGGATTCCAGAATGGACACGTGCGTGAACGAATCAACGTAGACTACTTATAGCACAGTAGGATTAAAGGGTGATGAAAAGAAAATGACGTTTGTGACGAGTTTTTTTTTTCATCCAAAATTTCACTCACGGGCGAGAGGTGTTTCGGATTTCGGATTTTGGATCGTTTATGATTTTGGTTAAGGTAGAATCCAGAGAGAATATAAGATGATTAACAAGGTATAAGATATAACGTGATTTACACTTCAACTTGTTTATTACAAAAATAGTCATTTTTTTAACTCTCTTAATACAAAAATCCGTTTCATTCGACATTTTATAGAATAAAAAGAAAAGAGTTTAAAATTTTCCTATTTTAGTACTATTTCTTGACACTAGGTGTCGCTGTTAGCAAGTGTGTAAACCTATCTGCAGCTTAAACCAGTCGTGCAGATTTTACAGTTTTGCCTTTTTTAGTGTTTTGTACAGCAAAAGCCTTAGTCAACTCCGGAACGGTTCCGGAGAGAGACAAACGGGTTTCACTATTAGATCCAGCGTCCAAAAATTAGTAAAAAAGAATAAACAAAACCGAAAGTATGAAGCGGAAGTGGCCCATAAGAGGCCGAGAGTGGTCGGCAATTGAACCCATCATCTATGGAATGGTACTAGATAAAGACAAACGGGTTTCACCATTAGATCCAGCGTCCAAAAATTATTAAAAAAGAATAAAAAAAACCGGAAGTATGAAGAGGAAGTTGCCCAGTACAGGCCGGAAGTGGTCGGCAACTGAATCCGTCATCTATGGAATGATACCAGATCGACCAGATAGAGACAAACGTGTTTCACCATTAGATACAGCGTCCAAAAATTAGTAAAAAGGAATTTAAAAAACCGGAATTATGAAGCGGAAGTGGCCCATAAGAGGCCGGAAGTGGTCGGCAACTGAAACCATCGTCTATGGAATGGTACCAAATAGAGACAAACGAGTTTCACCATTAGACCCAAAGTCCAAAAATTAGCAAAAAAAAAATTTTTTAATCCGGAAGTGTGAAGCGGAAGTGGCCCATAAGAGGCCGGAAGTGGTCGGCAACTGAACCAATCGCCTATGGAAAGATCCCAGATAGAGAAAAACGGGTTTCACCATTAGATTCAGCGTCCGAAAATTAATTAAAATTAATTTAAAAAAAAAAACACGGAAGTAATGAGACTAAATTGGCCCATAAGAGGTCTGAAGTAGCCGACAAGTGAACGGTACCAGATATAGACAAACAGGTTCCACCATGAGAGTCATCGTCCGAACATTAGTTAAAACGAATAACAAAAACCGGAAGTATGACGCGGAAGTGGCCAGAAATTGGTGGAAGTGTACAGAAGACCCACTTGCAATTAGGTAGTTTCTGCCATCGCTTGTTTTGGTCAAATGTTTGTTATTTTAGGGGAAAAAGATACACATGTAGAACACATGGGTCAAACACACTTTGTTAACAGCGGCATCTAGTAACACGAAATTATACTAAAATTGGTAAATGTCAAATTCTTTCTCTTTATTGTATAATATGCTGTATGCAATAGTTTTTTATTGTTTTTCTTGTATTTATAAGCTTTAAAGGATACCTGTTGTAGTGAAAACCCATTGGCGAGATGGCGCCACCATGCAGAGTGGCGCAAGTTGTCAATTGTCTTGTCTACCAAATATACATATATAATACTTGTAAGAGTGTGTGTAACGGAGGAGAGCGAGTGAGAAGTCAAGAATAAACGGAGAAGGTGTAACATCGGCGTGTATGAGTAAGTTTATTTTGGAACATTTAACTGTGAATTCTTGCAAGACGGGAGTAACAGCCTGACATTTGGCGCCCGAACAGAACCCGAACTCTGGACCCTGGACTGTGAATTCTTCCATAGGGTTATATTACTTTATTTGCCCTGTAAGTTGCCGGCATCGGCGCTTACAGGGCAAATTTGCCCTGTGTGGGCATGAGGGACTAAACTTTAAAATCATTCTTAACTTTTACAATTTTAGAAAAAAAAGATATTTTACCTCACTTGAAATACTTGTGATGCCTTAGGTCACAATAACACTCACGATAGTTTAAGCTTTTAAAATTGCGTAAACTTTGTTCAGGTGTTGTCGTGATAACGGCAAGGTAGTTGGTTTCTCTGCCAAAGAAAATTACCACGCTGATTGGCTTGATTTTGAAAACATATACCTATATTTTCTGAAATACGAAGACTTTAATATCAGGCAAAAAAAATACACAAATCGCTGTTATTTTGTAGAGGAATAAAGAAAAAACTGCACAACAGCAAAAAATCGTACACTAAAAATAACTTGCTTGTTTTCGGACTTGTTAGAGATACACGCCTTCAGTTTTGGGACTTTACATTTAATGGGAGCAGCATTTCCTCTGCCAAATAAACAAATCGTGGACATTTCGTCTCCGGAAAATTCGACCCCGGACTCTTCGTCTGTTGTCAATTCATCCCCAAGTTCGTAACCGGACCATTATTCGTCCCCCAATTTTTTCCTTCATAATTTCTTTATCACGTAGAAATTAAAAACAGTACAGCTCAGTAGTCCGATGAACGGATGTTTTCCTCCCCACTCCACCTCGCCCTCCCGAACAGGGACATTTTTTCCCCAGGAAAAAATATTTCCCTAAAAAGAAAAATACTTTAGTTTTCGTTTAAAATGACGTTGGACTTAAATGTTGTTTATTTTGCTACGTGGTACGAGTGGACGTGCATTGAGTGCACCAGCAAATTTCGTACAACCGGGGCTACGTTACCAGAATGAGCTCTACATCGAGCGCACATCTGGCAGTTTAAACGGGACGGAAAGCCAATGGGCTCGAGATTGAATACATCTGGCAGTAAGCAGTCAAAACTGTGGGAGGCCGCGTGACGATGAACATCGTAAAGCCACCCCAATGAGAACTGCCGGAAACTCACTGCCGGAATAATGAAAAATGAAATCGCTGCTCAAAAATATGAGTGTTTTCTCCGAATTTTTAGTGGTTAAGTTTTGTAATAAGCATGGTATTTTAAATGTGCAAAAAAATTTTTGTGCGTGAAGCAGTAATGAAATTTTACGCGTGAACAATGTGCAAAATGTAAATAAAAACTTAATTTTTACGAAAATACAAGTGTAGGAAGCATTCAACATAAATTTACTAATAACTGTTATATAAAAAAAAAACCACTCCTTTAGAAGAAAAATATGTACTCAAAACTAATATTAAAAAAAATGGAGGACAAAAAATAGTTTGGGTACGATTTGTCCTGAGACGAAATGTCCGGGGAAGAATTGTCCGGAAACAAAATGTGTGGTGACGTTGTCCTGGTACCGCGGCGCCGACTAGCCTTCATAGCGGGTTCGGGAAGTCTTAGAAATAAAAAAAAGAAAGAGACGAAGCACGGGCCATCAGCCCACCCAAATACCCAAAGTGGCAGATGTTAAGTGGAAGAGTTACCACCATTATGACAATTGTTTTTTGCCGCATGAGGGAGGAAACCGGAGTACCCGGAGAAAATATCATAAAGCCTTATTATGACCGTAGAAAATAGCTCAGACGATAGAACAGTCTGAGTTGTAATCCGGAGTTTGAGGGTTCGAGTCCCAGTCAAGT
>JAHWFP010014190.1:0-13410 GCA_023313725.1 Lithobius niger
TTTGAAAACATACAGTAAATATCACCATGTCATCCTAGAGCTGGACGTATACTATGATACTATCACACTTTAGTTTGTTCCACATTATGTTTTTAGAAAACTGACTGGATGACGACTCGTTTCCTTGCACTTAGAGTGCAAAAACATGTGGATATCACATTTGTACACTCACCAAAGTTACTGCTATAGTTTACGAATGGGATGTTTACGGATTTTTTGCACTCGTAGTGGAAGAAAACGTGGCGTCATACAGTCAGTTTTCTGAAAACATAATGTGGAACACAGTATACGTGATGGGAATCAATCGATATATGTGCTATACGTTGTAATACTGACATTCCGGAATTCAATTAATGTTAAATTTGCTATCATAGCTGGATTTTTAACCATTTTATTGTGAATTTGTACAAAATATCCATCTAAATTGGATTCATTTGCTTGTTATAATGCCAAATATGTTATTTTAACGACACCATCGGGGTGAACCCGTCATTGCCATAATGTGAGGCGTTTTACTACTTTTATTCATCTCTGTGGAAGGTACCGCATTTTTTTTTTTTTTTAATATTGGATACTCAAGTATAAGTGTGTTTTTTTTACTCTGTCTGTGCTTCTGGCTTCGTGTTTTTAGTGTTACGTGCGGTTACGTGATAGGAAGTGACCGTAAAGCTTTCTGGCAAGACGAGTGACCATTAAACCGGAAGTGAATATTATTTTCTGTACTAATATTTACGCCCATTATGAGGTTGTGTATCATCCCTGTTTCTTTACAACAAATAAGTAAATATGAATCTTTGAATGAACTCTCAACAAAACCACATATATCTACATGAGTAAACAACGGGTTATCGATTTATTATTTTCAATATTGTACGCCTGCAATAATTTTATTCTTCAAGTTTTTGCAAATTAGAGTACCAGCATGCAAGTGCCTACGTCTTAATGTGACTTTAATTCTGTTGAGACTTGAGAACCAACAATCTACAGGCCCCCATTATATTTCACTTGCGTTGAACCATAGGCGAGTATCAAGATACGTGGAAAGAAGGCATTGAGACGAAACGCAACGAAGCACGTGGTGACATTCTGGCGTCGACACCAAACAACACCATGTAGGAAGGAACCTAGGAGCCTACCAAGGCAGCTTCAGTGGCGAACCCTGTTTAAATGTGTTATATCAACACAAATATAATTGCAGGCTCTATTCCTACTTTTTTTTAATTGTAGCAAATTTGTTAAAAGCACTTCAGTGCCAAAGCTATTTAGCATCGAAGTCTTCACGCGGGCGTGTGGTGAGTGTGTGTGACTGGGAACGCCAAACAGACCAATGCAAGGCCACCTGAGATAAAGCTTGCTATGCGCCACCGCGGGTTGCGTCAATGCAACAACAATCGGGCGCAATGTGAAAACGGTTTTTTTACGCCGGAAACAGTAGTTTGAACTAAATTATATATTCCTTCTTTATGACGAAAGTCTTTCCTCATTTAAATTCACTATGCAAGGCAGTTTATGGCAAAGAATTTGTCTGTATCTCTTCTTCTATGTGCAATTGTTTAACAAAATTTTTGCTAGATTTAGGTAGTAGGTTAATAGGTTAATTATTCAACACAAACTGGAAGACCAAACTGAAAAATTATACATTCATTGCACATGATCTGAAGCTCGCATGTGGTATGAGGGCAGCAGAAAAAGAAAAACATATGAGGTGGCTCTTTTGCCAAAGAAAACAAAAATTTCGGGTGCACGGGTAGCTGCGAGCACTGGGGCGTCAGATTCGATAGGCGTCCTGGTCCCAGTGTACATCTCTGGCTTCGTACAGACCCGGGTTTGATCCTGGCGATGGGAAGTGTATATGTACGGGTTTTTCTCCGGTTGTTTCCCGCCCGTTGCACGAGGGTTTCCTCCAGGCACTCCGGTTTCCTCCCTCATGCGGCAAAAAAAACTGTAATAATGGTGGTACTTCTTCCATTTAACATCTGCCGCCGGGGAATTTGGGTGGGTGGATGCCTCGAGCATCGTCTCTATATATTATTATATTATATTACAATAATAAATGAGAATCAAGATAAAAGTATACATACAACAACTTAACTGGAAGTAAAAACAACAAAACAACAGCAAAAAACAGAGAACTGAAACATTCTTGTAGAAAACTCTAGGAAAGCAAAAACAGGCAAAATTTAGTCTAATATTTAACAAAAATACGCAAAATAAAACAAAAACAAAAGGTACAAAAGCAGCAAAATATCAGTATTTTTGCTAGAAATAGAATAGATTCGAGAACGTTCAGCTCACTCTGAACCTCATACTTTTCAAGCAATCTCTGTTCAGGTTAATCAACCATAATCTAAACACATGTTTCTGAAGCTGTGCAAGTTAGTGGTTTACTTGATCTTAATAGACAAGTTTTGTTGTGAAATTTGCTGTGAATGCAGGACTTAGATTTGTGTTTCGTTCTTTCGCAATTTTTGGTTACATAACATAAAAAAGTAATTCATTCCTAGCGCGGTAATATGTTTTGCAGAGACGTGCACGCAGCCTAGTCTAGTAGAAATAGCCTAGTAACTTAGTTTGTCAAAGTGTGGGCGCAAATAACCAATGTGTTGCCGTACCCTTCCTCTCATATCCTCCCTTCGTGACCAAGAAGAAAATGTGCTTGATCACGCCTGTTAAATTGCTTGTCCAGCATACGAAAGAACAATGGCAGACACATCACCAACTTCATCGCTTCGTACAGGCATGGAAAACTTCTGCATTCGCATGTGAAGATATATTCTGGCATAGATTTAAGTTGATCGTGGCTCAGGATTCATCCACGATTCAGAAGACGAATGTCGGAATAAATGACACTTTTTTCGAGAATACAAACTGTCGCCGTTCCGGTTAAACCTATCCCCCGCCAAGCCAGACAGCGCAAATTCAATGTGTGTACAAACCTCCCGTCAAGTCAGTGTTGGTACGGTTTCGTGATTGGAATTACTCAGGAAAGGTGATTAACATTTCATGGCCTCGTTTCGATGGCCAACCAATTCTTAAAATACGGGGCGTCGGACGAACGTCTAACTGGAAAATTGTCTAATGGGATAATTGTCAAAAATCTGCCTAAATAAAAAACTGGAAAAGCATCTAAACGGAACATCGTATAATGGATAAACGTCTAACTGGATTAACGTCTAACTGCGGTTTCTGATGTTATATGTATAGCCGCAGCGAGCGCGGCAGCGCGAGCGAGGCAGGGATATTACACGATTTTCCATTATACGAATTTCCACTTAGACGCTTTTCCGTTATACGAATTTCTTGTTAGATGATATTCCGTTATACTGTTTTCCGTTATACGTTCTTCCAATTATGCGGTTTTCCAGTTAGACGATTATCCCTCGCCCCCTAAAATACTACAGTATACCAAGTATACTTATTTCTTTTTAACTGTTTTAGATTAACTATTTTCATCATTTTCTTATTTTCCTAAAATGGCACAAAGACATGCCTCACTTTTTTTCGTTACATAGTTTATATTTTTTCTATCAACTATACATTTCGTAATATTTCGTTTGTATACTGATCGACTAATCGACATTACCCTTCTCACTGCTGCCGTGCAAAGGATGAACACGCTCGCCCTTTGTCATTGCTACCGTGCCAAAAAGCACATGTTGACCTTTTTCACTGATGCCGTGATAAGAATGCACATGCGCACTGTTTCGTCAACAAACATGTCGTAATATTTAGTTTGTAACTAACCGTTAGTACTAATCGTCATTACCCTTCTCATTACCAGCCGATCGCCCTTTTTCACTGCTGCCGTGGAAAGAATGAACACGTTCGCCCTTTTTCATTGCTACCGTGCCAAAAATGAACATGCCTTCCCTTTTTACACTGACGACGTGAAAAGAATGAGCATGCGTGCCTCTATCGCATTAATGTCCTACGTTTGGATTGGTTGTCACGATAAGTGTTTTCCTCACCTATATGGTTCAATGCAAACGAAATATCTCCTCGTCACTGGTTCGCCGCAAATGTTCATATATGATTTTTTTGGAGGGTGGATGGGTTACTTCAGTAAAAGAAACAAAGGAACTGACCCTGAAATGCTCTACTCACTTTATCACTTCTTTTACATCAGAAATAATACTCATTACAGCTATTATGGAGCAAAATTAATTGTACTAATGTACTTATCAGAATCAGTACCAGCTACAAACTCTACTAGTCTGATTATGATATACATGACAGCTGGACTTAGCAAATACATCAGTTGAGCAAGGGGGTGGTTGGGCGTGGGTGAAGGCCATCTCCATGTGTGGCCGCCACACACCAAACGATCCGAACTCATTAGTTTGACCCTTGACCCAGCGGTGTCTCTTGTGATCGATGCTATGTTTCACTCCCACACTTGCTCAGAAACACCGCAAAAAAAATGTGGACTCCGTGGTAGGCTACTTAGTGGAGCAATCAGATGCAGAATAAGAAGGCTCGGTTGGGTGGATAGCTGACTGGAATCATTCAATAATTCCTTTCAAATGTGTTCAATTGTGTAACTTCTAGTAAAATAGATATTACTATTTCGACAATTAGCAATGAGCTCACAACTCGGAAACATCAAATTGCGCTGGAGTTAGTAAAAATCAAAGTAAAGAATTTGCATTGCTTGACAACAGCTGAAAAATAAAAGTGGTGGCGCGAAACATCACCAGCTGTTTAATTGGCCACAACAAGGTCTAGGCCTACCTCTTGTAAGAATAGTGGACATATACAGCTTGTTTTTTAAAGTTTTGGGTGTATTTGGGGGAGAAAAACGTCGTCAAGTGTATCTTACTCTTAGCCAACTAGTGAACTTAATAGATTACGACTGAGTAAGCTATCTTTATGTCCTTAGTGTGGAGGCCAAGAAGCAATGTTGCTTTCCCTCCTTATATGTATGTTTATAAGGAGGGAAAGCCACCACTGAGAAAGATTGAACAGCTACTTAGCTCGGCTGGAGCTTGTAGCCAGAACCTGCCCCGGTAGCACAGTGGTTAGAGCGCCCGGCTACTGAACGGGAAATCCTGGGTTCAAGTCCCAGTCGGGTCTGTTGTCTTTTCTTTCTTTCTCAGACCAGTGTATTGTGTATCCTTACAAGACCAGTCTTTGATGCAGACTGCTTGCTTCGTTTACCCTTTACCTTGTGATTTCTTCTTTATTTACCTTTATGGCCTTACGTTTCACTTCTCAAATGCCGAACCTCGGATTCGAACCAGCAGACAAGTTCTCCTCCAAATCACTACTTGTTCACCGGTTCTAATCTGAGTCACAGCACATGAATTAATCGTAAGCATAAAAGTAGCAAACTGCCGAACGTTATTTTCTATAGTAAATAATTTAGCTGTTGGTCTATTTCCGACTTACCTTTGTGTACTATGGTGTGTAAACCCGGCTTTGCCCGAGGTTTTGTTTCCCCCAATGTCGATTTGAGTTGCATTGAAAATTGTTACTCATGCTTTCTGGGAATCGATCTGGGCTGAACTGAAAAGTGCTCCTCGCCCAGTCGGTCGTCTTCCATTGTCACATGTACTTTACCATGCCTGGGACTTATTGCTAGGTGTTGTTTTAATTGCTTGTTGGTTTAGTTGCTTTACACTTGAGCATAGAAAATGTTCTTTGTTGACTTATTACCACTGCTCCACTGCAATAAATCAAGCAATCAAGTTTCGTCGATTGCGTTGTTGTAAAGTGTCGTCTGAATCACATAACCGAAGAGTTTAAACCTTGGATAAATAACTAACACTTCGTTACGGGATAACTCACTCGCTATGCTTGGCGCGCAAGCAACTCGACACAGAGCGCCAACTGCCGACAACAGCGGAAGTGACTGAGACTAAAGCTTTAGCGTCATTACTGCGGCGTCGTTATATGCAGTTTCGGTTTCTACTATGGAAAGCGAGCTACGAAGCAACGAAACTCAACTAGCGGCTAACTTCATTACAATTTCAGTTTTAGAAATCGCGTAAATTTTAGCGGGACACGCGTGTACAAAAATAAAAATGCAATTTTAATGATAAAGAAGATAATTTAGACGAATTGTTTCGTGTTGTACGGCTCTGTCCCCGTGAAGCGGCTAAGACTTGGTGATCACACGTCGCCACCATCCTGGATTTGTACGGAAGTAGTTGGAGACAACAGTTTGTGTCCAGATGGCGCACCACGTTTTGATGGCGAGTACTCTGGACACTACCGTGGCTAGATTTCGGAGCGAGTGAATCTCTTGTTTAAACAATGAAAATAGCACGCGCGTGATAAGTTGAAAATGTGTACTTATCACAACATCAGTCGTGGTATTGCTGTGATAAGTACACATTTTTCAGTGTCAAGATGCTGCGGCCTATCAAAAGGATCCTGCTTTAGATGCAGAAAGAGATCCTGACACAGTCGGAGGTAGGCGCAGGGTTGGTCTCTGATGATAAGTACTGCACAATGAGGTCCTGGTGTATGCAGAAATGATTGGTGTGGAGGTGGACGTTTTGAACTTGTATGGTGTTATTGAGGAAGGATAGTTGGAGGGGAGCTATGCTTAATGGAGCCAGAGCAAAACAATCGCATCCATAATAATGTGTTTGTACATTGGTGTTTATACCAGGCTTCATGTTGTTTCGACTGCGGCTGCCAGAGAAAAAATTCAGCCAGTCAATGTAGAAGTTGGCAAGGGAAAACGTCGGTGCTTGACTCACAATGGAAAGTCGGAGGCAGTATGGAAAGATGTGGATGCGACTGATCCATCTAAGGAAGACTCATCGTGATCTTAATGGCTGAAGAAGTTTTATAGGGCTAGCTTGTCCAATATTCGTATGGACAAATCATTGATTCTTATAGCTCACCAGGCCGGCAGGCCTTTTATGGTGCATCATGTGAGGGATGTACTTTCCTCTACATTGGATTTCAAACGAGCCGCCGATATACGTTGGCTTCGTGCTAATAACATTTTTCACGTTGGGTTTTCTGACAATGAAGCAAAGCAACTTGTATGTGCTCAAAGGTAGCGACGTCCATCCATTACCTTCAAGAACCTATTCTTCTGATGAAGATATATTGGTTTTCTCTTAGCTTGCCGGATGTGGACATTAAAAGAGCCTTGTGCAGTTATGGGGAGGTGCTAAGTATTCGATACTAGTGTTACTCGATTGCCGGGCTACAGCACTGTGACTCAGGCACGAGATCAGTAGCGTTGAAATTGAACGGCGACGTTTTGATTGATGACGTTCCGGGCGTAGTGGGCATTAGAGGAGGCCTGACTCTCCTCGCGGTTCTGGATAGGGCTCTGCGTTGCCAGAAATGTGGGCATTGTGGTCACATGAGGAAAGTTTGCCCCAGTGCCTGCCATAGGGTGTGTCGTGTGTTGCAGCCAAGGAGTTCCCCATGTGCCCATTTGATGCCAGTGTGGGAAGGTTGGACCGCAAGTGACAACTGACAGGAAAATGGCTTTACCTGGATCGTGAAATCACGCTGCCAACACTAGTGCTGACCCACCTGTGTTACCTAGGGTTTCTGTTATAGAGGTAGTCGCAGGCCTGGACCCTCTGCCGGCGCCTCTGGAGGTTGGAAAGTTGCTCAAGATGGAAACTAGTTTCCAAGAAGCATCCCATGTCTGCCCGTTTCCCCGCCTTCTAGCAAGTTCCTAGGGGATTAGGTTTGTTCCCTTGGCTCCAGCCACTGAATCGTTTCCTCACAAAATGAAGGGCCAGTATGTGTAGATGAGGGTAATGATGCAGCTAGCAGTTCAGTGGATGAGGTTGTCAGTAGTGTTAGTGATAATGGTGCATTAGGGAGTCCAGTGTCTGGTGTTGCTCCAGGTATAGGGATGGGTTGCACAAGAGCTGTTGGAGGTGTAGAGTGTGATGTGGCGACGTGTGTTGAAGAACCGACTAATAGAGTACTCCCCAGTGTTGCCAACTGTGTTGATGACCATGTAGTGTCGCCACTATCATGGAAAAGGTATATACTGCATCTGATGAATAGGGTGACATGGACGTAGTGTAGGTCTGCTATCAGTTCTTTGGGGAGAATTTTGTGTTTTCAGCTCATGTGCGGTGGTTTTCAAGTTGTGAAAGTTTAAGGTTAGGTTAAGGTAGTTAAGTTAGTCTGAGTGAATGATTTTCAAGGTCTTTTTGTCAAATAAAGTCAAAGTCATTCTTCGACTTATCATGCACGTGCTATTATCACAACAACCAACTTCTAATAAGTTAAAAATATATTAGCAAACAAAAACGAACTCGTTTGATGTTTAAGGTAAGGTTTAACTGATCCGAAGTCAAAACAGCAAAGAACAAAAATAAACTCTCCTGTAAGGCTTCAGATAGGCTACTGTAGTGTTGCTGTACTGTTTAGTCCACGTGAAACCTTTACTACAGTATTCCAATGTTTTTACCATTACATTGGAAAACGACATTACAAAATAATGGTTAAACAAGTGGCTAGAGCGACTACCTAGTCGCATCCGGTCTTCTGTGTGTTCTGCCACTACCAATGGCGATGCACACACCTCTATCACGCATTGCAACAGCTATCTTTACTATATAATCTAAAAGCAGTAACCATCAGAACTGCTGGGTAAAAATGTGTTGGCTTTTAAACTTATTTTAGATTTTAAGTGTATTTGTCAACTTTTAGGCCTAATTCTTACCTGGAGCTTTAATTTCGTAAGTAGCAGCTAACGGCAACTTGGATTGTTGCCTATTCATTTTTGCAACACGGTCCACATTCGAGCATACAGTAACGCGCAACGTAGCCTATATAGATCAGTGGTTGTAGGGAAGTGGCGAGAAACAAGCTGTTGATGAAGCAAGGAGCTACTCGTAGCAACTTGATGTTGCCGTGGTAACGTGATTTTAGGCCTAATTTTCACTTTTTAAGCCTAATTTTTTAAACTGTAGTTTTAATTTTGTAAGTAGCAGATAGGCCTAATGGAGAGTCTGGTTTGACCGTAAGCCTATTCATTCATGCAACAATGCGAAGAAATTATTTTAACCGAAGCTAAAAAAAACTTTTGTTTTTACGGCTGCAGTGTTGTCCTTAGGATTTCAATTCTACGATCAGATATTATTATTTAATTTAGTTACGTCGAAGAAGTACATTAGCTATAAGGAAGTAACGATGTTTTAATTTGCCATGTAATTTAACTAACTTCTCACACTGAATCTAACGTTGTAAACAGTGGTCGTCAATATCTGATACCATAGCGAAGTTGAAAAAGGCGACGGACGGATGGAGAAAGTCGTTGCAATAGTCTTTTCAGCCGGTACGGCTGTGCAGAAGACTAAAACTAATCGTCTTAGTGTGTTAGCACAGCTCTACAGGTGATTCAGGGTTCGCACGAGTCCTTGAAAACCTGGAAATGTCCTGGAAAGTAATAATTGAATTCCATGCCTGGAAAAGTGCTTGAAATTCTTGAAAAATTATATATGTCTCATTAGTAGAACGACGAAACAAAGTAGAAAATTTGACTGAAGAACAGTGAAAATTGTAGCCCAGAAAGTAGTCGAGTGTGTAGCGTTACATTATTATACCTTTGTTTCAGCATCAAAAGTTTTGAAAGTTGAGCTCTGGTTATATTTATATCTACATGTGTAGTGGTTAGATACAGCAGTAAGGTTTCACGTGAACTAAACAGTACAACAACACTGTAGTATCTGAAACCTCGCAGGATAGTCTGTTTGTGTTCCTTTGTTGGTTTGACTTCTGTTCAGTTAAACCTTACCTTAAACATCAAACGAGTACGTTTTTGTTTTTTAATTCGTGATACCAAGTTGGTCTTTTGTACTCCTTGCAAACGCACCGAATTTCGCCCATTCGCTCGCTCATTCCGTGTAAGTCTTTCTGTTGTAAGTTGGTTTGTTTACAGCTCTCTTTCAGCAGTTTTGGCCTTTATTTGTTTTAATACAGGACGGCAAGCCAAATAGGCAACGGACATTAACTCTAGAGGGTGACGTCAAACCAATACAGGGAGTATCGACCCAGCAGATTTGGCAGCCTCATGATTTGGTTTAGCCATCAAACAACCTTCGATCGTTGGTCACCACGGAGGGGACCACGTTTGAGATCATCCAGGGGTGCCACCCACCTTGCCCCCCTTAAATAAATTTTCCACTTTCGGTTCCTTTAGGAATAGGGCATTGGTCCCAATTTGAGATTTGAGCGGGCAGTCAATTCATGGTGAATGCAGAAAACAGCATGTAAATCGGTCCACAACAGTACGAGCTATGACCGAAACAAATTAGTACACATTTTGGGTTTATTGCATAAAATAATGCCATGAGCAGTTGTGTGAATTGGTTAATTGCATGCAATAATGACAGTAAGGAATTGCAAACGTAACGAAATTCGTCTAGTACATGCTTGTGTACATGTTTGTAGAACATGTAGAACAATGGTATTCGACCTAAAAGAACCGGAAATGGAAACTTTATTTTAGGGTGGTAGGGTGTGGGGCAACCCTACTTGATCTCATTACTTAGTGCCCTAAGTGTCCATAAAAAGACTTCTTTCTTGATCACTGATTCCCGGGAAGGGAGGTACCACTCACTAGTTGACGTAGACAGTATGCTTACATGGCAGACAGCAAATTGGTTGAAACATTTGTTAGAACCTCGACATGCGGTTGAAGGTCGGAGACCACTTCGCTTGCTACAACCACCTGCACAAACCTGTGCTTACCGAACTCTTACCAATTTCGTTACGTTTGCTATTCCCTACTGTAATTCTTGCGTGCAATCAACCAATTGAAGCAACTGCTCAGGATATTATGCAGTAAAGCCAACATTTGTACTAACGTGTTTTGGTCATAGCTCGTGTTATTGTAGACCAATTTACATGCTGTTTTCTGCATTCACCATGAATTGACTGCCCGCACAGATCTCAGATTGGGCCCAATGCCTTTCTTAAGGGAACCGGAAGTGGAAATGTTATTTAAGGGGGCAGGATTGGGGGCACCCTGGATGATCTCAAAATGTGGCCCCCTCCGGCCTCCATGGTGACAAACGATCAATGGTGGTTTGATGACTTAACCAAATCATGTGACTGCTAAATCCACTGGGTCGATACTTTTGAATCACCCTGTATATTAGTAAAGGCAGCAGCATTTACTGTAAGGTTTGACCTCAACTTCCAATGTTAAAGCCGAAATTTTGACGTTTAATATCTCCACCGTATGTGAATAAATTTCGATTAAATTTGGTATGTAAGCTTTGTTGGACTTGGTCAACAAGCATACCGAATTTATTAATGCCCGCCGAAACAAATTCGGAGATCTGGACCTGAGCTAAAACCATGAAATTGATTTTTGGCTTGTTGTTCTCGGCATGACACGTTTCTTCTACGCTTCCTACACATCAAACAATTTGTCCTATAAAGCTGGTTCTTAGCTCATTTTACCTGTATTGCTCTGTAGATGTTCCCTTTCCACAAAGCCTTTTTTTTTAATTGATCAAGTGATTCAGGGGTTAGGGAGCCCTAAACGATCAGATTGATTGTTTTACATTGTTCTAAACATTGCTATTATGCAACAATGCCAATCAGCAAGCGTAAGCTGCAAAACGTACACTGAAGATTAAAGGGTTCGTTTCCATACTGGTTTTTGTAGAAGTTGTTCGTTTGTAAACAAAACATTAAAAAAAGATAATATTAACTCTATGGTATGTAAAGTTGCATGAAGTAGATAACAAAAACGAACTCGTTAATACTTAGATAAGATTTAACTGATCCGAAGTCAGAACAGCAAAAGAACACAAACTTTCCTGTAAGGTTTCAGATACGGCAGTGTTGCTGTACTGTTTAGTCCACGTGAAACCTTACTGCTGTATTCAACATTACACACGTAAGTACAATTCAAGCTAGACCCCAAATTTCAACACTTTTCATGCCCAAAGGAAGAATAATGTATGGCTACACAATCAATTACTTTCTTGGCTAAATTTTTCAGTGTTCTTCAGTTACGTTGTCTACTTTCCGTTCATCACCCTACTGATGATACATATCATATCATTTTTCAAGATTTTCAAGCATTTTTCCAGGCATGGATTCCGGGACATTTCCAGGTTTTCAAGGACTCGCACGAGCCTTGAATTGTAGAGCGCTATGCTAACACACTAAGACGATTAGTTTTTAGTCATTTTCCAGCGATGTCGTTTAGCCAAGTAGAATCTAGCAATCATTAGCTGATCTATGGTGTGCAAAAGTAAATAGGGTAAAAACATTTGACTACAGCAGTAAACAGTACAGCAACACTGCCGTATCTGAAACCTTACAGGAAAGTTTATTTGTGTTCGTTTGCTGTTTTCACTTCGGATCAGTTAAATCTTACCTTAAGAAATTTACCCTTTGCATGCTGCTGACTAACGAATTATTATACATTAACCCCTTCTATTCCAGACGAACCAGGGCCTTATTTTTTAGGAAATTTTTACTCGTGAACAGTCATCACCGACCATACCAGGACATTGAGGATCAATCTCAAATATAATGTCTAATCCATACTAGAGTGCAGCAATACCCTCCAGCTGTTAAAAAAAGACCCTGAGATGAACTCTCAAAGGGGGTCTTTTTTAAGGTAGAATAGAATAGAATAGACGTTGTCGGCCAATTAGCTTACAGCTTTTTGAAGGCCCGAGCGGCAGATGTTAAGTGGAATGAACCACCATCGTGTCAGTTGTTTTTTGCCACAAGAGGGAGGAAACCGGAGTACCCGAAGGAAACCCTCGTCCAACGGGCAGGAAACAACCGT
Organism: Lithobius niger; assembly: GCA_023313725.1. NCBI lineage: Eukaryota > Metazoa > Arthropoda > Chilopoda > Lithobiomorpha > Lithobiidae > Lithobius > Lithobius niger. The sequence goes on from JAHWFP010014190.1 coordinate 12,752, forward strand.
AGAAAAACCCGTACATATACACTTCCCTTAACCAGGATCGAACCTTGGTCTATAAGAAGCCAGAGATGTAGAGCTGGAACCACGTCGCCTATCAAATCTGGCGCCCCAGTGCTCGCCCCAGTGCTTATCGAATCTGACGCCCCAGTGCTCAGACGCGTCAGTTACATATAGCTCTCTGACGCAATTCAATCTCACATCCCCTTGGCTTGTAGGCCAAGTCTTCAACAACGCGGTTGTGTTTGCTCGCTTTGTTCCCATGGAACCCTCTAGAAACTCGCTTTTCGTTATTTAGTTAAGTTGTCTTCTTTCGTGGCGAACGTTGTGGCGTGTAAGAAATGGGTTAATCAACAAGCATGCTAAGACTGTCTAACATCGAAACAATGCTGTAGACAGGCGTTTGTTTGCCGTGCCATCATATTGATCTGAACGGTTGCAAATGTAGTTTTGTAGCATTGGGTTGCCCTTTAATGCACTTCAACATTAGGAATCCAAAAGGTTATATGTGGCAATGTTCGTACGCTGCAATACGCCCGTAAAAACTACAACACGCGATGTGTTGTCATTCTTTTCTTTATAATAATAATAATAATATAAATAATAATAATAATAATAATAATAATAATAATAATAATAATAATAATAATAATAATAATAATAAT